>RJWT010026483.1:0-15851 GCA_004365215.1 Cuniculus paca | reverse complement strand
CCCGGCTTAGAAAGATCTCTTTAGCAACACTGCTGATAATTTTTTCTCTGAGGCTGAGGGGGAAGCAAACTCAAGCTAGTCTTATTGTTGTTCATTGTGATGATGATTCACCCAGCACAGCACCTAAAGGTTAGTAAATATTCGTGGAATGCCAACAAAAGCTGGTATGTTTTTCCAGAAGTACTTTATAGGGAGACCTCATGCCAGTTAATCTCCGTGGTCAGCTTGACAGGATTAGGAGGCTCCGGGAGAGGTGACTGGATCATGAGGCACTACGCTCCTGAGTGACTTAATCCACTGGTGTTTACACCTGGATGCACTGTCAGGAGGTAAGGCCCACTTAGAGGAGGTGGTTCACGGGGGTATCCATTTGGGGGGGATTTGAGTTATGATTGAAATACACAATGAATGTTTAAATTTTTAAAAATTGTTACAGTAAAAGACACATGGCCATTAGTCCCCTCAAAAGATACCCCCCCACACACGTACTTGGCATACACTTATCCCATCACTCTTGCCGGTTTCTGAAGCAGCTCGGGAAGTCCTCTTTCATGAGTATCTTTACAAGGTGTAATAAAAAATACAATGAATGCTGCTGCCCAGTGCCATCCAAAAGAAAGGCAGGCTCGTAAAAACATCACGGTGCGTTCTCACCCACCTTATTCACTGCGTTTGGCACAATGCAGCTTCTGGCCCTTTCCCAAAGTTAAAAGGTCCATAAAGGTAAATGCCTTGAATAAATTTGGGCCATCCATCCAGTCGCAAGAGCTAAAAATGCCCTCAAAGGAGGACGTCCAGAACTGCTCCAAAAAGCGGCAAGAGCAAGGGAGGAAGTGTATTTGATACGAATGTGTTTGATATATTTGGCGGGGGATTAATCGTAATGTGCCTTTTACTGTAACACATTTTAAAATTTAAATATTCACTGTGCTAGACCACACTTCAGGTCTTGCATCTCTCAGTGGTGCCCTTCGCCTGTGCCCTGCTTCGCAGCCACGTGGACTGAGCGGCGTCCGTCCATCACGCCTTTCCTTCTGCCTGGATGTGTCTCTCTTGGAGCCAGCTGGCCACTGATTGAAGGTCTCTGAGATCATGAACCATATTATGCCTTTCGTCCTATGGTTCAGGGTTCAGGTATTTGGTCTCATCCTAGGAAAGCTGACCAATACAGGCCTTGTCTCAGAAATGGATTGAGCCAAAGGATTTGTCTTGAAATTAGACTTTTCTTCTTATACTTAGTCAATTACTCCAAATATAAATTATAGCATTTACTTAGCTTTTTCCTCCACTAATTAAAATGTGGTATTGTCAACCTAGGACCTCTGTTAATGGCTAATTAGGTTTCTTCTCTTATTTATTTTCACTTCTTTATTATTCTTTAAGATGTTCTCTCTGTGAACTCAGGGTTTCACATGTGCTGAACAAGTGTTCTAGCACTGTGCTACACCCTACTCCTATTTATTTTGAGACAAGGTCTGAGTTGCCCAGTTTTTCCCTAAACCTGCGACAATGTCTTCCTGTTTCAGCCTCGAAAGTAGCTAGGATTACAGGCCTGGGTCACCTTGCTCGACTTTCATTTTCATTTCCTTTTCTTTCTTCCTTCTTTGTTTTCCTTACCCTATTTATTTCACTAGGTGGCTACATTGGCCCCAAACCACACACCTTCACCTTCCAGACTCAGGAAGGCCATTTAGAAGCCAGTGCCATGATCCAGGGGAGAGAGTCTGAGCTGGGGTGTGACGTTACTGCCGCCATTGCCCCAAATGCTAGCACAGAATACCATGGACTGGAGGGCTTACAAGCGACAGAAATTTATTTCTCACAGTTCTGGAGGTCCAAAATCAAGGCACTGGTATGTTTGGTGTCTCATAAGGGCCTTCTTCCTGGTTCATCGACAGCTGTCCTCTCACTTGTCCTCATACAGCAGGGGACGGTGAGGGGTCTCTCTCTAGCCTTTTTTGTAAGGTCAGTAATTCTTCTGTCAAGGGTTGCACTCTCTTGACCTAACCACCTCCGAAAGGCCCACCCCTATCTCCCTCTCATTGGAGGTTACTCTCAATGATGGAATTTCGGAAGACCCCAAGCATTCACTCTACAGCAGTAAAGATGGAGAAAAGAGGGACATAGTTGAAAAATAACGAAGTTGAAATTTCTCGGATATGTCTGTACATGGGGATGGGGTGGTGACTGATTATAGAAACCAGGATGAATTCTAGTCTTCTGGTTTTACTGCAGTAAAGAACACAGGAGGAGAAGCAGATCTAAGAGGGAACATAATGAGTTTAGTTTAGGTCATGCAGGACTTGGGTTGCAGATGGAAGTATCCTAAAGGAAGACAGAATCAGAAAAGTGAACATAGTGATTATTGGAGAGAGGTCGTGCAGCTAGTTTCAAAGATGACCAGCACCAATCTCTTCCCTCTGACTTGGAACCTAGTGTGGGTGCAGCCATGCTCTGAGGAAGCCCACGTGCTTAGCCCCCAGAAGCCTGATAATGAACGGCAACTGTCATCTTCAGCCACTGACTTTATTGGTTTACTACACGGTGACAGAAGCAGAAACTGGTGCTTGCTATGGTCTGGATGTGTCCTCCAGAATTCATACATGGAAATTAATCACCAAGGGGATAGGATCGAGAGGTGGAACATTTAGGAGGTGACTAGGTCATGAAGGTGGGGTCCTAATGAAGGAGATCCACAACCTTATAAAAAGCCTGAAGGAGCACATTAGGCACTGTTAGTCTTACCTTCCACTGGCTAAGGACACTGCGTTCATTCTCATTTGGGCTTCTGCCTTTCACCATGCCAGGATTCCGCCACAAAATATCTTGGAAGCAGAGAGCAGCCCTCACCCAACAGAACCTACAGGTACTTTGATCTTGGACTTTCAGCCTCTATAACTGTGAGAAATAAATTTTGACTCTTTATAAATTATTCAGTCTCAGGAATTTTATTATAGCCACAGCAATGGGCAAAGGCAGTACCTGAATATCTGGTTCTGCTATCACAAAAACCTAATATGTATGGTATTGGCTTAATGATCTGAAGCGGAGAAGGATTCGTAATGACATAAAGGCTGCAGAAACTGCTGTTAGAGATTATAGAATAGTGGATGTGAAAAGAGAAACATTAAACGAATTACATTTAGCAGTTTGGGCAAAGAGCCATTCGTGAATCAGGCGATATGGAGAACCAGGAGCACGTCAGGGACCTCTACCCAGCCACGTGGGTAGGCCATGCAGTGATCCTTCAGTACACACTGGGGCTTGATTCTAGGAACCTCTGAGGTGTCAAGACCCGTGGGTGCCCCAGTCCTTTATATAAGACGGCGTGGCATTTGCACATCACCTACACACATCCTCCTTAACTTTTAAATCTTCTGCGGGTTGTGTATACCTAACACAATAAACATGCTAGGTAAGTTGTAACTGTTCAGGGAGTCATTAAAGAAAATAAAGCCTCTAGGAGACAGTTAGGGACCACCACAGTGGGACAAAGGCTGGGATGACAGGGCAGACTCCTGGGCACCCTAAATTATCATGCTTTGCAACATGGCATGTTGCCTCTCTACCCTTGTGCCCTTTGCAGCAAACCTGCCATGAGGTAAGACCACAGGAGCAGAATGCTTGCATGAAATAAGGGAATTGTCACCAAGGGAAAACCCAAATCAACCCGCTGGCTTCCCTTGCTCTTAGTAAATTTAAAAATCACTGAATTTGAAGGTCACACAGCTGGGCAGTATATTATTGGTTTCTCACTAACTTTGCCATAAATAGCACCTCTGATGTGTGGGTTATGATAACAGGTGCAGAGGTCACTTTGCAGAAATTTGAAGCCCACTTTTGTGAAAACACCGACTCTTCACTTTAAGCCTGCAGAAATCGGATAGGTGACAAAAACAAGATAAAATCTTGTCATCTCTGCCTTCATAGTACATCTGTCCCCTTTAGTGTCTTAACGCTTGGGTCAGGCTCTACTCAGCTCTCATGTACATGTGTTGATCATTTAAAAATGTTTACTCCAAGACCATAATACAGAGGTCACTCAGCCTATTGCCATTGCAGCTGGTATGTGTTTTCCTTTCCTTTCTCTCTCTCTTCTCTGCTGCCTCTGTTGTGCCTCTACAACAGCCTGAGTTCCTCAACTCCTTCAGCCATATCACAAAGCCTGGACCCAAATTCAAGGCCAGCATGGTGGTGCAGGATGATGGTACCGGCCATAAGAGTAGCTCAGTTGTTCCTAGGACAAACTGACCATGACCACCTGGTGGCTCAAGTCTCTCAAGAAGACACCATTTGGAACTGAATCCTGACCCACTGGCAGAAATGCGCTGGAGTTCTGGCCCAACCCAGCAAAACTATAAAAGCTCGCTTCTTTCTTTGTTCAGTAAGCAGCCTGATCTCCCTTTTCTTGGTCAGTGCTGCTCCCTTCAGCTGTTATCCCCTGCTCTTCCCTCTCCTATTAAAGTCTTGCCTGTGTATGTGCTTGCAATTCTTGGCTTAGTCTCATCATTACCATCTCTGAGTCAGAGATCCTGTCTGGTGTCATAAACATTTCTATTAAACACAACCATTGTAGATAGAATTCCGTAATTCACCCTCTGAGGTTGGTTGAATCTGTGAATGCAGAACTTATGGATAAAGGGGCCAAACATATTTATAGAAAAAAAGGAAGTAATGCGCAGAAATTGCTTGGTTGGTAACAGTTTGGCATTCACCTTATTTTGGGCACAATGTGATAAGGCATTTGCTTTATATGGACATGGTCTGACCCGTGGGCAACCTGCAATTGGTTGAAGCTCAGCTGCTGTAATTGGCTGAGAGTCTGGGCTACAATTTGTTTACATACTGTGTAAGTCATGTTACCATTTGCCATGTAGTGATTCAAAGTATGGAGGCAGATTTAGGCCAAAGTTCATTTAAAGTAACAGGAACATGAGCTTTAGATTAGCAAAATAATTGGTGAAATAACATGAAAGAAAGAGCAACTAATAACTTTGTGGATCTGGCTAAGGAGATTTTCAGGCAGAATGGTGGTTTCATTTAGATGCTGACAATAAAGTACAGAAGGAACAAGATGAACCTAAGAAGGAATCGTTCACATCTTCATGTATTTATTGGTCATTTGTACGTCTTTTGTGAAGTGTGTATTTATTTCACTTGCCATTTTAACTGTCCAGTTTCTAAGTAGAGTTTAGAGATAAAAATTTTAACTGTCCAGTTTCTAAGTAGAGTTTAGAGATAAAAATTTTAACTGTCCAGTTTCTAAGTAGAGTTTAGAGATAAAAATTTCATTGCAAGAGTTTAATGCAAAATAAAATTTTCTCAAAGTAAAAATGATCACAGGGCAAAAATCAAATTGAGAAAGAAGCTGCCAGGAAAACATAACCTCTAGGTAAAGAACAGAGAAAAGATCTGGTTGTAAAACACTGTTGAAATCAAAAAGTGTTAAAGTGGTGCTGATAGACCACTCAGATAAAAGGTTCCCTAGGGAGAAATTTCCTAGACGCTCTAAGGTGGACAACAGCACTTCTGAGAATTTTAAAGATTTTGCTCCACTGCGCACTGACTTTGACTATCTCAGTTCTGTGGACACTCTGTATTGTGAGCTAGCTATGCCATCAACATAGCCTGGCCACATTAGTGTCTTTTCCACAATTGTGTCTTTCATAAGCTACTTCAATTTCATCAGCTTTATCTGACCAAGTACTCAAGATTTCACTTGATAGCCAATCAGTTGAGTAATCGCAGGTTCTTTTATTCCAATCTTAATCACTAATGGCTGTAACATTCAAGCCACACATTACACTTCACACAGTAATACACAGCTTACAGAATGACTAAGAAAGGCTTAACAGCGACTGCAGGATTCAGAGGCAGAACTGAAAGCAAAGACACAGAGCCCACGGAGACCATGAAAAGTCACCACAGATGGCCAGATAACATTATAGCCAGGCAGAGCTTGGGGTGGGGGTGGCTGGTTGAAAGCACAGAACTGGTTCAAAGCTCAAGACCAGATGGCAAGCAATTCAAGAGGACACTGTCAAGCAGGGAGGTGGAGCTGAGCTGAAGTTGGGGGACAGAAAGCCAGAGTTCAGCATCTGTCAACTTCATGATGTGTTCACTAGGTGGTCTGATGAGATGACAGGTCAGTGAGTGTCACCGCTCTACCCCAATGTGGGGTGCTCCTCCTTTGATATTATCTGGGTGAGGGGTTACATCATTCATTGGTCCAGTGTGTTCAACAAGTTCATGGGGTCTGTTTTTCTCTGATATAACTGATTTGCCATATGTTCATGTGTATTAATCAGCTTTCCCATCGTTGGACAAAATATGGACACCCACAACTTAACCGAAATTTTGATTCCGGTTTCAGTCCATGGTCAGTAGGCTTCAAGGCAGAACAGCATGGCAGAGAAAACTGCTCACATCATGCTGGCCAGGAAGCAGAGAGAAAAAAGGAGCTGGGGACAAGAACACACCCTTTCAAGTCACATCCCCAAGAGCATGCCCTGTTTGATCCTCAGTAATCCACCCTTTCTGACCACGCCCCACCTCTAGACTTTTGGAGGTTGTTTGAGTTTTAAACCATAACACCATGTGCCCTTGATTTGATTTGATAAGTTTATAGATGGTATTTTTTTTATCAACAAGATTAATTTCTCTATCAGTTTGTGCCCTGGGATTGTGCTGTGCAGCTGAGAATTGTTTTTTTTTTATATAGTTGGTATACCCAACAGCTGCTGGTTATCTGTTTGCATAGACAAGTTACTAACTCATTCTGCCTCAGCATCTGTACTCAAAATGAAGCAAATTGCTGTGTTTTATAAAATGGAGTCACTTAAGGCAAGCTATACCCTAAAAGCTACTATTCTATACAATATGGAGTAACTCACAGTAGGGCACAGAATGCTCTGCCCATTTCATTTGTCTTGGTATTAATTATAATTTAATATACAGGGAGACTCACAACATGAAAGGAATTACATCACTTACACTCAAAGGGAATGGATAGTCCTTGGACCTCAGGCTTCCTATGAGCAAGAAGCAGGCAGTGAAAGCTATTTAGCACAAGCACAGGGCATTTCTTAGGGAAAAAGAAAGACAACTCAAAAAGTGAAGCCAAGACTCCACAGGGAAGAGTGAAGGGCCATGGAAAGCTGCTCATAAGAAGCAGAAATGAGCTGTTAGTCCAGGAGCATTCTCTGCCCAAAGAGTCAGAGAAAATGGCTACCTGGGCCTCGTGGGATTTCAGAGTTGCTGAGAATAGTGGCAGCTAGGCACCACCTGTGCTCTCTGTTTTTGAGTGGAAACATTTATGGCTTCATTCCGTTTCTTTTTCACCATTGTAGGCTAGCTGGTGATAGCACTTGCTCGTTTGGTTTCTAGATCTTTACACCCCCAAAAAATATTGCTGAAAAGTTTTTCAAGGAATAGACCCAAGGCTGTGTGTTCTTGTTTGTTCCCGATTGACATGGTGTATTCTAGACTGATTGCATGATGGGATGAGAATGGGGGTTGGGGAGTGCATTTTGCACATGAGAATTATCAGTTGTCCTGGTCAGAGGGTTAACCATGGAAGCTAATCTCCATATATGACCACCATCAGTTCCTTCCCCCTTGGCATGCAAATGCCACTTCCCCATCAAGAGAGGTAGTTTATTTTGCCTGACTGGTTGTGTGATTGCTTTGGCCAACATAATGCAACTGTAGTAGTGTTTAGGACACTTAAACTTCTATCTTAGGAGAACTGGCAGCTTCTGCCTCCTTCTTTTTGGAATACAACCACCATTTTAAGGAAACCAAAGCACTCATGAAAAGAGAACTCTACAGAGAAAGACCAAGATCCTCAACTGTCAGCTCCAGTGAGCTCCCAGCACCAGCGTGGCCAGCATCAGTTCCCAGCCCTGTGCATGAGGCCATTTGGAGAAATCATCCCTCTCAGCACTTTAGTCAATACCTCAAAAGGAAGAGCACCCAGTTAACCCACAGAATTGTGGAGACCATTATTTGTTTCAGTTTTAAACCACTGAGTTTCAGGTGGTTTGTTGTAGCAACACGTAACCAAAACAAATAAAGATTAAAACATGGAGATTGGCTGAGATGACTCTAAGAAAGCATATAAAACAATAAAATAAGAACAACTTGGGGAGAAGAAGAATTTTAGGTAGTTAGGTGGCAGAAAAGTTCAATGCGAAGAAGAAAGCAAGATGAAGCAATCTTATACCAAGCCAGGGGAAGACTACTTCAAGACAGAGGAAAGGCCAACAGTATCAAAGGCAGAAGGAAGTTCTAGACAGTCAAGGAAAGACATGGAAATCTGCCATCCTCTTTGGTAATGCGAAATTATTGATGCCCTTTGTCAATGCAGCTTTAGCAAAGTAGTGGAAACAGAAACCCAAGTCAGGGGGCTTAAATAGACTTCTAGCCAGGAAATGCTACTTCATCATGGTAACAACCAGAGGAAACAACAGGTTCTGACACCTCTTATAACCAAGTGTCTCAAAAGGAAGCAAAACTAATATAGCATTTGGTAAATGGGGCCATGGGGTCAAGAGGAGTATTACATGAGCACACTCAGGCCTTCCGAACAAGCTCCAGAGCTTGGCTCCTTACACATGGCCATCGCCAGACTGATGTGGAGCTTCAGCTGCTGTTAGTCCATGTGGTTCTGATGCAAGCTAGGTGAAATCGAGCTTTCGTGATGGGTGATATCACGTGGGGCAAGGGCCCCACATGTATTAGGGGTTCTGATGCTTAGTTTGCTGGTAACTAACTGCAGCAAGTCAGTTTGTCCCAGGCCTTGTTCCCCTGCATTTGGGAAATGGCTTACACTGGAAGACTTCGAAGGGCCTGTCACTGTGCACTAAGCACTCTCGAAAAGAAACTTCTCCAATTTTTCTGCATGTGACTATTATGCTTTGCTCCTATTGCTTCCCAGAAATCTAGACTGTGAATACAGGCTAAGTCACCCAGTTTAGAAAGCAAGATTCTCACTGCTCGATGGCTACCTACAGTGCACATGCTACTGTCATTACATTGCTTTGACCAATATATTGCAGCTGCAGTAGTGTTTAGGACACTTAAACTTCTATCTTAGGAGAACTGGCAGCTTCCGCCTCTTTCTTTTTGGAACACAACCACCATCTTAAGGAAGCCAGGCACTCATGAAAAGAGGACTCTACACCTCTAGCACACTTCCTCTGCATTGGGGCTGTCATATAAAGTACTCAATGAAGTGTCTGTCTCTTCCTGAGACTGTAAGAGGCCTAGGTCACTCACTGCAAGTCATTCTGGGTTCCAAAGTCAAGATCTAAGATTTTCATCTTGGGACATAGCTAGAGTAGAGAGGCATGTGGGTAAGACCAGCAATAACCTAGGCCACCTAGCAAAAAGAGGAGAATTGGAGGAGGCACCAAGGATAGTAAGGAATAGGTGTTCCTTACTTTACATGGGCTGAGAGGACAGATGTCTCTCACTTAAGATGTTACACAGACAAGGAAAACAACCCAGGATCACCAATATTCTTTTTTCCTGAGGGTCAGAATTTTTTCCTGTTTAATGCCTATTGGAGGATATTATTCCTGCATCTGCTTCTTTCTTTTCTATTTCTAATTTATATTTTCATCTTGGCTCTATGGAATGCTTTTGTCCCCAGGCACCATTAGGGACCAAGCCAGAGAGTGAGCAATTTTTCCTCAATCAGGAATTGTACCTAATTAGTACTATCACATTTTTAGAGGAAAAAATAAACTAGGAGGTAAATATTATTGCACCTCTCACAACTAACACTCCAAGCCCTATAATTTAATATCAGTGTTATTCGTGTGAAAAAAAAAAGAAAAAGAAAAAAAAGAAAAAGAAAAACAAATGTGCTGCAGGAAAAACAATTGACCATTCCATTTGTTTTGTTTTGTTTGTCTTTTTGAGACAAGGTCTTGCTATGCAGTTCAGGCTGGCCTTGAGCTCACTTTGTAGCTCAGGCTGGTCTTGAACTTGCAATGATCCTGCTGCCTCAGCCTTCCAAGTGCTAGGATTACAGGTGTGTGCCACCACGCCTGGCTCCTCATCAGTTTTAAAGAGAAGAATCCTTCTGATGTTCACTCAGGAGGAATGATGAGTGTGCATGTGAAGGGCAGCAGAAAGCCCAAGTGCCTGGTACCACGGGCTCTACTTGGGAGTGCAGGGGAGGCAATAGAGCAGCTGCAGGTTAAGAAGAAGCAGCAGGGGCAAACTGAGATGCTTCACAGGGATTCTGTCACTATGCATTGTTCTGTGTGGAAGAGTGAGTTCTCCCCACTACTTCTCTCCAGTGCCTTCATTCGCTTTCCCCTCAGCATGGTGGTTAAGAGCAGACTCCACAGCGAGAGGGTTTCGTTTTGACTCCTGACTTTCCACTCATTGGCTGCATGACTTTGGGCTGAGGACTTCTGACTTAATTGAACATCTTCATGCTAAACTGCACCCACCTCATAAAGATTTTTGTGTGTGCAAGAATTACATGTGTGGTCCATGGCGAAGGGCTTAGTGCTACATGTGTCGCTACTTACTAATACTTTGAAAACTTCAGTTTTTTCGTGGAGGGCAGATAAAACCAAGACCCAAGTCCTATTTTACGAGAAATAGGATGAGAATGAAGTCCGCTCTTAGGGACTAGTCCTATTTGATATTTGTATGAGTCACTACTGTTGGTGCGGTTATTATTTCAACATGTGCGTGGGTGTTATTAGTCTTCATGTGCATTCATGACCCACAACATTTGCTTTACTACCTCATGTGTGTCACCACTCATTTATTCCTTCATTCATTCAATAAATACTGAGTACTTCCTACATACTATGTGCCAAACACTCTTCAGGGTGCTAGAAAATAGCACAATCAAGATCCTTACTCCTAGGACATTTGTATTTTCAAAAGAAGGGTAGACTGTTTCCATGGCAACAAAGCAAACAAGACAGTTCCCAACACCAATACCCACTGGGGTCCTGATCAAACGGGTCTGTAGTGTTGACACCGACTTGAGAAGAGTCACTCCTTCAAATAAGGTGGTCACAAAGGCCTCTCTGAGGGCAGCACCCCTGATTTCAGAAGTCACTGGGACCCAGGAGACAGCCACATGAAGATATTGGGCTTCGTATTCCAATCAAGGATGAAGAGAGGAAGCCCGGGAACAGCAGAAGTGAAAGTTGGCTTGAGGTCGGAGCAACTTAAAAATAAAACAGGGGGGCTGAGTTCAGAGAGTGACAGCAAGAGCAAAGGACACAAAGTCAAAGAGATAGAAAGGGCCCTCAGGGCCTACTCCATATCTATGTTTTTCATTTTTAAAAGATTAATTAAGCCGGGCGTGGTGGCTCACGCCTGTAATCCCAGGACTCAGGAGGCTGAGACAGGAGGATTGTTATGAGTTCAATCCCCAGTACCGCAAAAAAAAGTTTAATTAATTTTTGTTAGTTTCAATTGACACATAAGAGTTGTACAGATTTATGGGTCACGATGTGATGCTTTGATACAAATATACATTACATGATGATCACCTCAGATAATTACTATATCCATCACCTCAATATTTATTATTTCTTTTTGAGGTGAAATATTTCACTTCCTCTCTTTCAGGTCACTGGAAGCATTCGGCGCCTTGTTATTGGCTACAGACACCGGAGCGAATTCTTCCAGTCCAACTGCATATTTGCTGTTGACCAATCTCTCTGTTTCATTTTCTTACAGCTTTCATTATTCGCTATCACCAGGGAGGGCTGACTTTCTTAGTTACTAGACTTCCGTCTCATTTTTGAATACGTGGTCACCATGACAGCAGAGGCCTGTCTGTCCTGTTCACTGAAATGTGATGTTCCACAAGGCCAGTGGCTGAGCGAATGAGATTCAAAATTAGAAGCCAGGAGAATGCAGAAGTGAGAAAGCATTTCTATGTGTAGAAGCACTTGGTAAAACACTCGTCATTTTCCCAATAGGAAAATTCTGGTTTGTAATTCTGGTCTGTCATTTCTGGTGAATTCAACAAGGAAATATTCACTTCCAGGCCCTAGGAGGGTACTGAGCCTGGGGAGGAGACGCCACCGAACGAGGCTAGAGGAGAGACGGGTTCAGCTTCCAAGGACCCTGGGGGAGGCAATCCCGAGTCTCACCTTACATACGGGTAACCTGGTGAGGCATCTTCCTGGGGTGGGAGAGAGTCAGCTTCGCTTTGTTGAATGAGGCAGCCGTTTCACCCTGAAGAAATTAATTATATGACATGACTCAGACACATCAACACCGTACGTAAACAAGCACACAGACTCACATCAGAGTTCCTTGAGGTTGCTTTTTTTTTCTCCCTGTGGTACTTGGAATTGAACCCAGGGTCTTCACACTACATCCCCAGCCCTTTATAATTTTTTCTTTTGAGGCAGGGTTTTGCTGAGTCACTGAGTTGCGCAGGCTGGGCTCAAACTTGCAATCCACCTGTCTCAGGCTCCCAGAGTGTGGAGATTACAGTAATGCACCGTCATGCTCATACTTTTAGCTTTGAAAGTACGTTTTATAACCAATGTATGAAGCACCTATAGAACAACTTGCATTCAACATACACATTTAAAAAAAGATCCAGGCGTGGTGGCACACACCTGAAATCTCAGTACTCAGGAGGCTGAGGCAGGAGAATCCCTGTGAGTTTGCAGCCAGCCTGGGCTACAAACTGAGTTCAAAGCCAGCCTGAACTGCATAGTGTGACCCTATCTCAAAAAGACAAAAACAAAAAGTGGATTAAAAAAATACTACAAGTGCTCAAGAGTAATTTTATATTATTAGTCAAAGCTTAAACAACCAAGAAATATCCGTGTCTAGTCTGAAAAGACTATATAACTAAATGTCTAATAAAAAGAAAATAACCCATAACTCCTACCATTTTTTAAAAACTCATAATCCATTTAAGATCAAGAATAAAATCCAAGTTTTTACAAGTAAGTGAATTAGACAATCCAAGTTGTTTCATGCAACATTATAATAAAATTGCATTTACTAACAATGGACTCTCTCTTCATTAAAATACCTTTGCATTCAATAAGTGCTCCAAGGGTCACATCGATTTACCCAGCCCTCTTTGATTTCCATACTGCTGAGTGCTCACCACACTGGACTCAGCTATTCAGCTTATGACATCAACACACTTTCCCCACTACACGACAATGGAGGAACATGCTTCTATTGTCTGATTCATTTCTTTTCAAGAGACAAAGAGATCATCCTCCTACGTTTCACCATGGGTGACATGGAGTGTTGATTTTGAGGTAGTTAAAAAACAAATTTTTAGGGCTGGGGATCTAGCTCAGTGGCCTAAGTGCCTGCCTAGCAAGCACAAGGTCATGAGTCCAATCCCTGGTGCCGCAAAAAAAAAAAAAATTTTTTTTCTCCATAAACCATGCACTTGGGGTGTGGTACTCAGGCCCTGAAGTTCTCTGGAGTAGCTGTGACAGATGACATTAGAGGATCTTACAAGGGGGAAAAACTCACATTTACAAAATGCTTACTCCATATGAAGCATCCACATGTGTATCTTACTTAATCTGATGCCAAAAGTGTCTAAGAACTATGTACTATTTACTGCCATGTGTTGTGCATGGTTCCCTGGGAATCTGATTATATGAAAGCATTAGCACCTTCCTTCAAGGCGTGTATTTCATTTTCATTATGACCTTCTGGGATGAATGATTAATGTTCCTGTTTTATGTATGGTGGAGCTTCTAGCTTGGATCTGAGCTGTGATTTCCTCCCTGCGCCTTAAGGAAGAAACCTTGCAGTTTCCTACATGAGGAAGCACCAGAGAAAACTCCCTCCAAGGGAAGGGAGGGGTGAACACAGGGACCTTGATGCAGTTGCAAATCCTCTATCTCAGGGGTCAGTAGAATGTGCTGTCTGCACCGACAGCCTTGAACTCACTCACAAGGGCTTATGTCTGAGTCCTAAGATGATAAAGGGATGCAAAACAAAGCTCCCACACCACTCCACTCCTCCTCCTCTACCCTCCACCCAAGACCTCCAGGCCTGCAGGGTCGTCAGGCGCCACTCCCCCTCCCCCAGAGACCTCCTCAGACCAGGGACCATCAGCAACCGCTTCTACCAGCTGCAGAACCTTGGTGGCCTGGGGGAAGCTTCAGTAAACCCTCACCTGCACAGAGGAGCTCTGCCAGTCTATGACAGTGTGGTGAGTTTCCCCCTCAAATAGGGGACCTCAGTGGGTAAACAAGAGCAGCAGCGAATCCTCCCTTCCAGCTGTAGGACCTTGGTGAGCGCAGTGAGTGTGGGTGAATCTTTCTCCAGTATAGACAACACAGGGTGGGTTGTGGAGACCACCGACAAGGCCTCCCCCATCCTAGAGGAACTTGAGAAGGCCTAGGAGACCCCCAGTGACACAGTAGGATCCCAGCTGAGGTTTATACTATAGCCAGGTATATCTGGTGACCTGGAATAGTCTAAAGCCACAGTAACAACAGGAGATAAGAGCTGGTTTACCTCCATACTCCTAGGCTACTCAGCCTAGGAAAAATACAGTACTCAACCAATTGGCCCTGTAGGAAGAACTCAGGTATATGGATGCTCCCCTTCAGGGGACCCAGCCACTGGACAAACATCACCCATACAATAGGGCCCTAAGATACAAACGACCATCAACTGAGACTAGTGAGATTGAAAAGACCAAAATATTAACCCAAGAGGTGAAAATGACAGAACGAAAAAGCAAACTGCAATCTCAAATGCCCAGTCCACCAGGATCAAGTACCAGAGACATTGAAACAGAGGACATTAAAGTCATACACCTGAAATTTCTGAAAAGATAGCAAGGGAAATAAAGAAACAAATCCATTAGGCTGTAGAGGAAATCAGATTAGAAATAATCTCTCACATAAAGAAAGAAATGACAACCTTAATAAAGGAATTACTCAGCATAGCTAGGGAAGACATAGATTAAAAAGGACAGGAGCATGGGAAAATGATGGAAACCTCGAATGAACAATTTAGGAAAGAAATAGAATGCATGAAACAAATTCAAAAAGATATCTAGGAAATAAAAAATTCCATTGAAAGCTGGAAAAACTGTTTGAATGAAGCTGAGGACAGACTTTAGAACATTGAAGACAGGATCACAGCTAGTGATCATGAAAGGAAAGAACTTTTACAAATAACAAGAGACTATGAAATAATAATTCACCAGCTTCAAGACAATGCAAAGAGAAGTAATATAAGACTGATAGGTGTCAATGAAAATGCAGGAGTCAGTGTAAATGACATAAAAAACTATTTGCAGAAGTAATAGTGGAAAATTTCCCAAACATGGGGAAAGAATCAGATATACAGATAAGTGAGGCATTTAGAATGCCAAATAGCCATAACCAAAATAAATCTACATTCAGACATATAATAATTAAGATATCAGAAATTCAACATAAGAACAGAATACTAAAAGCTGCTAGAGAAAAGATACAACTCACCTATCAAGGAAAGCCCATTAGAATCATGGCAGACTTTTCAGCACAAACCCTCAAGTCAAGACAAGCTTGGAGTGAAGTATTTCAAGCCCTGAAAGAAAACAACCTTCAACCCAGATTGATGTGCTCTGCAAAACTTTCTTTCAAAATAGATGGAGAAATAGGATACTTGCATGACAAAGAACAACTAAAGAAATTCATGTCTACCAAACCAACCCTGGAAAGAATACTAAAAGACATACTCTCTAAGAGACAAAAATTACAGGAGTAATTTATATGTATATCTGATTCTTTCCCCATGTTTGGGAAATTTTCCACTATTACTTCTGCAAATAGTTTTTTATGTCATTTACACTGACTCCTGTAATTTTGTCT
>RJWT010026481.1:0-15802 GCA_004365215.1 Cuniculus paca | reverse complement strand
TGACTTGGAAGTGGCGAAGCAGGGACATGCACCCGGGCAGTCTCGCTCCAGAGGTCTTGCTTCTAACCACTAATAATACCACCTATTTCATGTTGTTTGAGCATGGGCTGAACGTACAAAAGCGTTCAGGGATGTTTAGTTGATGTTGGGAATCATGGCTCCGTGACGCTGTCTTGTGACTCACACCCAGCACCTCTGGCAATGGTTGTCCATCCAGGTGGCCTTCAGATGGCCCTGGGTGGCCAGTCAGGGCCGGTTTGTTGCAACAGTATGGTGGTGTGTTCTGGACAGCTGGTACTCCCCTTTTGATCTTTAACAGAATGGCCAAGGTCAAAAGGAGTCTTGGGATAGGTCTTCGTCTGGGAGGCAATGGTTCTACTCTTTCCCACTTGCGAATAGGATAGACAGTGGGACTAATGCACTGAACCCTCATCCCTCTGTGAGCTCTCCTAGAATGTTCAAAGACCTAATGAGGTGATTTGAAGTTCCATCAAAATACTCTAGGTATCAGCAATTCTTCACTTTAAATTATAGGCAAGTTGCTTTTAAGTTTCCTCGTGATTCTGCATATATTTCTTCTGAATGATGAACTCTGCAGTCCATCACCGATGAACCAGCTTTCATCCAAGTCACTCCCACTGAAATGGGAGACCATAAATGATAAAAGGAAGAACAATAGCATAACACATATTCACTTTAGAAAAATGTGAATTTAATGAAGTGCATTGATTTATTTAAGGGGATAAAACACCAAGCCATTACACAGAACATCTGATCTACTGGATACCAGTAAATTCTTGGTATCAGGTCCCGAGCTTCAATCCCAGGATTAAACTTGCTCTATTGTATCACAGAGGAAACTTATCTCTCTGTATGGGAATGCATACTACCTGTCAGGAGAGTTAAATCAGCCACTCTGGAATTTATAAGCACGAAGAATCGCACCCCAGTAAACTTATGGTTGGTTTTACATTTTTAAATTTTTAATTTCTAATCAAAGTGGCATGCTGTTGTGAATAGTCCGCACTAAAATTTAATTTGTGTATTTCCCCATCCTAATTACCTCAAGGTTGGCTTTGGAATTGCAGTCCGATAGCAAATAGAATTCTTTGAACAGCATAAAGAAGGAAAAAAAAAACCTAAATTCAAAGTGATGATAATAATAAATCAGTCTGGGCAATACAGGGCTTCGTTAATTTCAGTGGTGTCCTCAGGAAGCACTGGTTTACTTCTTGAATAATTGATGGTTTGCTGAAGCGTAACAGATGTGCGCACAGCGATGAAGTCCGCCCATTTCAATCGCCACAGAGCGCAGATCAGTCCTCCGCCCTTAAATGAAGGAGGAGCCCGGGAGGTCTGCCTGGGCTTCCGGAAGCACAATTGTCTCTCATTTCTCAAAAGTGTCCTTTACCAATTGTTCTGTGTTACAAAACATTAGGATAAAATATATTTATGCAATCTTTCCATTTTCTTGTAGAGTTACTGAGGAAGAGTGGTACGGTGGGAATCTTTTCATCCCCAGAAAGTAGGTGGCCTTCCTTTTTGTCCTATTTACAGGCAGGAAGATGACAGATGACTGGCACATAGTCACCTGCTCCTGAGGGATCCTTGCTCTGGGGCCTCTGTCCTATTTCTGAGGCAGGAATCTGATCATAGGCTTGGAATAGTAAACATTCTTCAAGGAGGAAACCCAAACTCCTTCATAAGTGCTGTGGACTGAACGGCACCCCCACGTCCATATATGGAAGCCGGAGCCTCCAGCGTGACCAGTTTAGGAGATCTGGTTCTTCAGTGGTAAATGAGGTCATAAGTGTGGGACCGTAACCTGGCAGCCAAGAGCAGCTGTCCACCTGCCAGCAGGAAAGAAGGAGATCCCTCGCCAGGCTCCGGCTTGGCTGACCAGGACAGGAAAGCGTGCAGCGGTATTCAGGATCCAGCTTACAGTTAGTGCTGGACCTGCCTCTGTGTGCTGCCTATAAGCTTCCTGTCATCCACACTCAGTATTCAGGCACTCCTTTCCTTTTTCGGGAGTGGCCTTTTCACAAACGCTTCGTTCTTTTTCCAGCCTTCAAAGCACAGCTCTGTTACCACCTTCTTGGCTGCCTGGCTCTGGCCTCAACTCCACTGTGATAACGTCACTCTGTGACTTAGCTGCTGGCTTCACGCCTGTAGCCTTTACTGCACCTGGAGAGCAGTGCTGTCTACGCCTTTTTCTCTGAAACGCTCTCCCTGACCCCGAGCTTGGCCCCCAGAGGGCCAACGGCAAGGCTGCAATGGTGGCCAGGTGGAAGGAAGGGGCTGGTGACCCAGAGAACAAAACAATCACTGCTGTATGGCCCTGTGAAGACAGAGACCGGACACCTTAAGATGAAACGTGGGTGGAGTGGCTTATTGTCCTCATCCAGCTCCATTCCAACCTTAGAGTGGGCTCCTCTCCAGCACATCTTTCTTCCTGGAGGTCAAACATGGGAGGTCAGAGACGGAGGTGTAGAAAACCCACATGACTGGTGTGTGAGCTACGTGCAAGATCAGCTGTACAGGGAGAGTGGAGGCACACACTGGTGCAGAGCCAGGGACAGAGGCAGGCAAGACTGCAGGAAGGCTACCCATGCGGAAGGTGGTTCCAGGGGGCCGAATGTGGCTGCAGAATTCAGGATCGAACCTCTGGACCCAGGGAGTAGGCTAGAATGGACTGGGAAGAAATGAAATCTTGGAAATCCCTGGATGTGGCTCCAATCCATTGAGCACTGTATCTTCATTTGTAATCTTGGAGTGGTGATGTTAATTTATTACAAAATATGTGTTTGTGTCCACCATGCACCATATTTGCTTAGGGACATCTGAGAATGAATCTGAGAAAGGACTCTGCTGGTTGGGTTATATATTCCAGCAGAAGTACACAGTCAAGGTAACACATTTAAAAAGTCTACAGGATAAAAAGTGAGAAAAGCAATGGAAAAAGACGGACAGAGAGCAGAACACAAGGAGGGCCCATGCCAGGTCCTCAGTGGATCGTTGTTGAGAAATCAGAGAAGTGATCAACTGAGGCCCCAAAACTCTTCAAAGCTCTTTTATTTTGCATTTCCCATGAGGTGGGTCTGCATCCTCTCCTCCTTCTCTTCCTGGCTGCTTCTGTGCTTTGTGTTTCCAGTGCCCATTGCAGAGGGCCTTGGCCAGAGGAGATGAATTGGTGGGCTTTGCCTCAGGCTGAAGATGTGGACTGGTTCATCTTCTCAAATGGATCATAAAGTCTAGACTCAGTCTTGAATTCTGAGCTCATCAATCCAGGAGCTGTCCTGCCCCATAGCAGCTGGATGATAAAACACAGCCCAGCCAGGATTGGGCATTTTGAGTCAGTCATTTATTGATCAGTCCCTTTTGCAAACATTTGTCACCTCCTCTGGGATTGTAGGCTAGCTGGAGGCTCTCATCTGTGTTTATTTTGTCCTTGAAAAAGAACAAGGAAGGGGCTTTTCCAACTGGTCCAATGAGAGTGAATGGCGCAGACATAAATCCTTGCAATTCCACTCAGGGGACAAACCAATAATCTCATTAAGAAGAAAAGACTGGAGATGTCCTTTGAGAAGGGAAGTCTAGATAAACGTGAGTGATGACACCTGTGATTCACAGGGCTTCATCTTTGTAGGTTAACTTTTCACAGGGTCCACAGCTGGCTGGTCTCCTTGAGACTTGGCTTCCACCTTGCATGTGGGGCAGTGGGAATGCTGCCTGGGGCTGGGGCTTGCCTGAGACCATAGCCAGCAGGTGAGAGGGCCACGCTTGGGCCTTACTGGCCTGAAGCTGGACAGGACCCCCAGGGAAGATGCTAGCAAACACTGGAGGGCAGGCGGAGATTCAGGATGCCTCTAATCTTTCTGTTAACTTTTTTATTTTATGAAAAAAAAACCCCACAAAATTTAGTAACAAAATAAGAGAATAACAAATTAATATGCTCTGCATCATTGTCTTCAAAGTAATTACTCAGAATGTAAGGCATAGCCTGAAAGATTCTCTCCTGCAAAGAAGAAACAGATAATCGCACAAAATTTTCTTTTCAATGAACGAAGAGAAACTAATGGTATAAATGAAACAAATCAGCATGACTATGAAAGTATGTTGGAAACAATGGAGTAAGCATTTTGGGAGACCATTTACGATCCCTTGTAGCTTCCCAGGATGAGGCGCTATCCTGTGACTTATTCCTAGTGATAGGTAAGAAGCACAGTAATGCTTTCTTTTATTCTCTTTATAAACAACTGCGCTGCAGAGCCAGCTACGTGCTGTAGCCGCAGCTTAAATGCTATATAAAGTACATCATGTGCATGTTTCTATCGGACATGCGCATGTCAGCGTGTAAACTCTGTGTCATATGTGAAGTCCTGTGGGACAATGGGACATAAACTGAGCACTGCTCTCCTCCCCACACCACCCTCCACACCAGGGCAAAGCTGTCTTAACCCTGGTGTGGGCCCTCAGGGTCCTCTCTCTGTGTGCAGGATTTGTGCAGACAATGTCCATATTAATAAAAACACGGACTTCTGCAGGGGGTGCCCACTGCCCAGCAGATCAGGATGTGCTATGGGGATGCAGGCCTGCTGCACAGTGTGCTGTGGCATTCCACCTGGCACAAGGGCCAGCACACGGACACTGCGACCTTGCAGATCTGTGCCTGTTTTGGAGTGGTGAGGCCGGAAGACAGGCGGACAGGCCCTCCATGCCAGTGCCACAGGAGTTGATATCTACCACTATAGGATCTTATGTACTTGTGACTGGAAGTGGGTCCTCCTGCAACCTGAGGAGGTGGCAGATGTGGAAAGGAGGACTTGGGAGGCTGGGTGACTCATCTAAGACCCACACTGGGGCTGACATAGCTATGGGGTCCTGGGACAGCCTTGTCCTGTGCACTGTGTAGCTGGTAACATCCTCTTTCTGGACAGAAGCAACCTGGCAGAAAAGCAGCAGAACAGAGATGAGAAGCATGTGATTTCCACCGAGATGAAAAGGGAAAGCTGAGCTTAGCATATTCTGGTTGGGTGGAGCCTGTGGGGAATGTTCTAGCTTCTGCAGCTCTGAATGCCCAATGCTATCTAAACCTCTGTCCCCATGGCTCTGCATAAAGTGAGGACACACCATGTGACATAACACAGGGACACAGAGGCATTCATGTCCCCTAACTGGGTCCGGCATCCTGGCCTGGGGAAGGCTGGACATGCCCAAGTCAGCAGGGAGAGGGCCACCAAAGGTGTTTCCCTCCTGACACTGCCATGGGTCCCTGGTATAATTTGGAGAGAAGAAAACCACAGCAGGAGGAATGGCTGACAGCTGCTGCCCTATCCACCTTGAAATTGTCACGGCCACAGAGACAAAGCTGTCTTGAAACACAAGCCAGACCCATGGATGCCTGCCTAGTCATGCTCTTTTCAATGCTTAGTTCTCTTCTTTCAGCTGCTCACTTCATCTCTCTAAGTGGCAGGTCAGGCTCAAAAGCAGCAGTGGCTTCCGGTAAGGGGGAAAGTGGTCGAGTCCATGTGGGCTGCCTTCACAGGCTGGCTTTGCTCTGCCGTGGGGCTGCTGGAGAATTATCCTTAGTCCTGGCAACAGGGTCCGATAGGCCTGGTTTGGACAAGTGGGTTCTTTCCCAGCAGACACTGGGGGCATCATCTTTGTACCGTGCGACAGTGGTGAGAACAGTAGGGAAGCTGGGTGGAGTTAATTTAATAATGACACACATGCCAGTGACGAGACCCACTGGACCATTCTCCAGGGTGACCCCACGAGTTGGCATTTTGGCTGTCAGCAGATGGAATCTCACTGCATCCTGAGGTACTCGCCCTGCATTTTGCCCTTGGCCTTTTTGTGGGGCTTGATGGCTTCTCCTAGCTCTCATCGTGCATGTTTTGTTGGTCTTCTCTTTCCACCTAGCCTGAGTGCCCCATGACAGAGGAGCACCACATTTTATTCATCCATAGAAGCTGGGACGAGAGTGATCTCTGCTCCATCACCGGAAATTGAGTGAATAAAATTCCAGGTCAGCTACAATGTTCCAGAGCCTTCTATGGCTGCCTTTTTGCCCTGGCCATGGAGGCTTCTGCTGCCTACATTGCCCTGCTCAATCTGTATGACCATACCTGTAGGTGGGGTGGATATTACTAGTGGAACAGAATCCCAGGTTGCTAGTGTCTGACAGGAGAGTTTGCCCTCTTACTCTCCTCATTGCTTTCTTATTTCCCACATTATTTATCCTTACATGGTAAGGAAGCACAGAACAAATGTGGAGTGTCTTAAATGAAAACTAAGGTAAGATTTCACCTCTTCCTGCCTGGTAGATGGAACATTTTCTTTGATCTATCTGGAGGACAAGACCTCACACACTACCCAAGGACTGAGCTGACATCCACAAGGACAGAGGCCCAAGGGTAACCTTCGTTGGGGTTTCTTTTTCTTTCTTTTTCTTTTTCTTTTTTTTTTTGCAGCACTAGGGATTGAACTTGCAACCTCATGCTTGTCAGGCAGGCACTTACACCACTGAGCTAAATCCCCAGTCCTTGTCTTTTTGAGACAGGGTCTCACTATGCCATTCAGACTGGTCTTGCACTCACTTTGTAGCACAGGCTGGTCTTGAACTCGAAACAAGCCTCCTGTCTCAGCCTCCTAGTGCTGGGATTTCAGGTGTGTGCCACCAGGCCCGGTGGTTGGGGTTTCTTAACTGTGGTACAACCCACACATTGGGCTGCCTAAATCTTGGCTAAGGGGAGAATCTTGTACATAGCAGGACGTTTAACACCATCTGCCAGTACAAGTCCCTAGTAACTCCTTCCAAAGGATTGCTGCTCAAAGGCATCTGTAGATATTGTTAGATGTTTTCTGAGGGCAAAGTCATCATGCACTGCAGACCAGTGCTTTAGTTTCATGTGAGCATGAGGTAAAACCAGAGAATGCACCTCGCCCCAAGGCACCCCAGTATTGGTGGGTCCAGATGATGCTTCTCAATCCACCAAATCTAGGACACGTAGGTTCTGACCCAACTTGTTTTCTCCCTGAAGAGAAACAGTGAGATGTGAGGGACCTACATCTCGGAATCAGACTCTGCAAGGGAAAGGCACTGTTTTTAGTGAGCAGCTCAGTGCAGATCTTGGATTCCACCCATGGGGCCACCCCCCCCACCCAAAGCAAAACCAAAACCAGATAGTTTTAGGGATGGCTCTGGGTTCAATCCCCAATACAGAAAAAAATTTTTAAGCTGAAACTTGGTGGTAGACACCTGCAGTCCCAGCTACTCTGAAGACTGAGGAAGGAGGATCACTTGAGCGCAGGCGTTGGAAAGGCACTGTTTTGGGAACAGCTGCATATGCATGCGAAGACTCTGGCAGGCAGAAGTGGACCCACTGGGAAGATGATGCTGTTAACAGAGTCTTTCTGGAGACCTCGCACATTGGCCCAGATGCTGCAGATTTGCACAGATTCACAGCCAGCGATGGGCTTGAAAGTTTGGGAAGCAGCACTGGGCTCCTGTGGACAGAAACCACTGCCCATGTCCGGTTTATTGCTTTGTCTGCATCTGTTGGGTGGGATGTGTGGGCAAGCAAGCACCTGGGAAGAAAACAGCACCTGAGCTGAAAATCTGGGCGCTGCTAAAATGCATCCCAGAGGAGAGAATGACGGCTTGATGCAGGAGCCAGGATGCACTGGCAACAGAGAAAGTGTGGGAGGGAGTTGGTAACGGGATGATTGATGGCCCCTTAACGTCCACAGCGAGCCCTGGTTGAGGTCATTGCTCAGCGCCCACAGAACATTGTTCTGCCGTCTAATTGAGGCTCCCATTCAACAGCCAGCTGCACTGCGGGTCCCTCTTTCTCTGAGTGCCCGGACGCCCACAGGAAGTGGAAGAGAGCTGGAGCCCCACCAGCTCGCAACGATGACGGCAGGAGTGATGGAGGCAGCACCAGAATTCCCCAGCGATCCCTGCTGTTACAATCTGTGTACCAAGCACAGGTCTCACCTGTTTTTAGTTTTCGCCATAGTGTTCTGCACATCGGAGCCCCCAAACCCCCCTACTGTGGGCCGTTTCCTCTCAAGTGGTTTATCCATTTCCTCAGGCTGCTGTAGCAAACACCACAAATGTGGCAGCCCGAAACGACCAATGGTCACTCTCTCCCAGTTCTGGAGCCCAGAAGTCCAGACCTCTTTATCTGGAGATCCTTAACTTGGTACTGTCAGCTGCTACTTGGTACTGTCAGACACTGAATGTTCGTGTCTATTGAAGTCCTGCCCTCAAGGTGCCAGGTCATGTGGTCATTGGGAGGTGATGAAGTCATGGTGGTGGGATTCTAGGAATTAGGGGTAGTGCCCTTCTAAACAAGGTCCTAGAAAGCTGGATCATCCTTTCACCTTGTGAGGATATGGCAAGAAGGTGCTGTCTCCCAGCCAGCAGGCTGCCCTCACAGACCCCAAATTAGCTGGCAGCTTGGTATTGAGCTTTGCAGCCTCCAAGACCAGGAGAAATATGTTTCTGTTGTTTGTAAACTGCCCAGTTTATAGTATTTTGTTACAGCAGCTCAAATAGATGAAGACATGTGAAGAGATCCCCTTTCCAAATAAGGCCACGTGTGCAGGTTCTAGAGCTTAGGATGTGCACACATCCTTTTGGTGCCAGGTTCAGCCCGGTACAAGCAGGGGTGCAGAGGCAAAGCGGGGTCCTCCCCATGCCCCAGGAGCAGGTGTCCAGGCCTTGGTCAGTCCCCTGAGGGAACATGAGGTGACTGCCTGTGGGATGTGGGCCCAGATCACCGTGTCCCCTCTGGGTGCCTTTGTCTTTTTGCTATCTGCTGGGGAAGGGAAAAGCAGCACAGTGGTCATCACGCAGGAAGCAGAGGCTTAGTGGCTGCTGGGTACCTAGAAAGAACTCTATGCTCTCTGATTCTGGGTCTTCTTGTTTTATTGGAGAGAGCTGAGAGAATGCTGGAATTCTACAGGTCTGTGCCCTAAGCCCTTGGGGGAAGGAACAGTGTGACGGTTCAGGCTCAGGGACTCTGTCACATCCTGTAAGGGCCCATACTTCTTTCCTGGCCTTGCAGGTGGACTTCCCATGAGCAGCACTGAGTCTAGGTTCCCAGCTGACAAATCTCAAAGCACATCACTGCCAGCTCGAGTTCCAGGGACCACTCTTCCTACAAATGTTGCCCCATTTGACAGCTGAGAAAATGGAGGTCCAGAGAGCTAAAAATCTGTGCTCGGTTCCAGGGCAGTAAGTCTGCAAGTTCAGGTGGTATGTGCTAAGCCCACACTTCTAACTACCACACACAGAGCCCAGGACTGGCCGCAAATCTGCACTGGAGTGGTCCTTGGTGCATTCTGTGTGAGAGCATGTTCTGGGACTTGCTCCGTTGCTTCTGAATGCTCCATGCCCTCCTCCATCGCAGACAGTGTTTCATCTGAGAGTACACAGTGAGTAAGGAATCAAAACTAATTAATCACAGCATGAATGAAGCTAATTCTATAATTTATCACACTCATAGATTTTCTATATTTCAAGTAAAGATAATGGAACTTGCTGCAGCATAGCCTTGAATGGAAGTCGAGAAATGTAAATTCCAGGCCCAGGGATGTGCACTTGCCAGAGGACACGGTGGGGAGAGCAGCAAGCAGCCATTTGTAACTGTCACTGGGCACAGCCAGCTGAATTCCAGGGATAAATGTGATTCTATTTCGGGGCCTGGATAAAAGTGTGGGAAGAGTCTAATTCTGTACCTTGAGATCTGGGCTAGCTCTTCCCTTCTTACAGCAGCATCAGCTCCTGTGGTAATGTGCCATGAAACACGTAGAAATGTTAGCCCCTGAGCAAGAATGCTGGTCATTACTGGGCCATCAACTTCAAGGAAAACCCCAGGTTCCCGTTTATAGGAAGCATCTGCTGGTACTTACGAGAGTTCTCTCACTTCTCTCTCTCCCATTCTGCCACCCCCTACCTTATGTCCCCAGATAAGCTCATCTCATAGAACTGTTCATAATGTGAAAAGTCATAAAATAACAGTGCTGGGGTATCCAAGAGTTTAGTCTTAAGGAATTGGCATTTGTAGCATCAAGGAATGGACAAAGCTTGTAACAAGTTTGGGAAAGCTGGCTCTGGCATGATCACATGGGTAGAGCCTTTGAAAGGCCATGCAGTGAGGTAGAACAAAAGCTGGAGAAGGTCATATGATGGAGCTGTCCGTGGTGTAACAGGTCTGTACGAGATGAAGGTTCGCGGGGTGTGTGTGGGGGTCCATTGAGTGCAGAGGCTCATGGGGTGGAGTGGTCCACAGCAGGATGAGGTGCAGCGTGGGGACCCCTAGAAGGTAGGGAGGTCCACATGGTGGGTGACACTTTGTTGACAGCCTCTCTGGGTCTTGGCATCTACAGACACTGTAGGCAAGGAACTCAGGAGGGAGCAGGGTCTCAGGAAGTCTGAGGCAGGAGGCTGAGCCGTGCTCTGTTACCGTCAGCCTTCCTCCAGAGCGTGGGGACACAGTCACTGGCAGAGACTACGAAGGAAAGACAACAGAGATCATCCATCTTGCTTACCTCTATCCAACTGTCACCATTTGGGATTTATGATAACTGAAAACAACAAATATATTTTAAGTAAAGTTTAATTGGTTACACACTATATAATCAATCTGGAAATTTGAAAAGATGCTTCCTTCTAGAAAAGTGATAATTACTGCTGACTGAAGCATACATGTTAGACCATTGTACATGTAATTTTAAAAATAGATCGAACTGTAGCCCTTGGCCTTCTTTCCTCAGTGCTGTGGAGATACATGCAAGGCAATCACCAGTGCTGAGTGTGCAGTTTGATATGAGTTTGATGAAGCTAACTGGTGTCTACCCACCTGCACAGTCATGATATAGGGCATTTTCTTCACTCTGAAAAGTTTCCCTTTGGTAGTCAGCCTTTCTCCCTGGCCTCTAACACCTGGCAGATTGGACTGTTATTCCTGTAGTTTTGGCTTTTCTAGAATATTATATAAGTAGAATCTTATATGGTATTTTGTTTCCAGATTTTTAAAATTTATCCTAATGCTTTGAAAATCAATACATATTGTAGCATGGAGCAGTAGTTTTTTTGTTATTATTACTGAGTAGTATCTCAATGTATGAATGCCATACAATGTATTTACCCATTCACCTGTTAATGAACATTGTGGTTCTTTGATTTTGGCTGTTTTAATTAAAGCTGGTAAGCATACACACAAACAATTGTTTATACGGGAGTGTTTTATGTCTGTAGCATAACTACCTAGGAGTGCAACTGCTAATGTCCAAGGCAGGCGTGTATTTACCTCGGTCAGATATTCCAAATGTCTCTCACACGGCAGCACCTTCCCCAACTGTGCCAGCAGGTATGGAAATTTCAGGTGTTTCCAATCCTGATGCCACTTAATACTGTCAGTCTTTTCAATTTTAGCCACACTGTGGTTTTATTTACATTTTCCATGTGGGCTAAAATTGTAAATATCATGTGATGTATGGATATCCTATTTGTATATATTCTTTGGTCTCAATTTAAATTCTTAGGCTCAATTTTAAAAGATGAATTGTTTCCTAATTATTGAATTAAGAATGTGTGTGTGTGTGTGTGTGTGTGTGTGTGTGTGTGTGTGCATGCATATGTTTTAGATTTTGGTTAGAAACACTTCACCGAATATTTCATTTCTTAAGTATTTTCTTCAGTCTGTTATTTGCCTCTTCGTTTCCTTAATGGAATCTTTTGAAGGCAACATCTTCTAATTTTGACAATATTAGATATACATCATTTTTTATAGTTTTTGTTTTATATGTCCTATTTTAAAGACCCTTGTTTTTGCTTAGGTTGTAAAGAATTTTTTTCTGTGTTTTTCTTTGCAACTATATAACTATAGTTATATGGTGAGACCCATTATCTACTTTTGGTTAATTTTTATAGGTATGAGTTAAGGTAGAGGCTTATTTATTTTATGAATATCAAAGTGTTGTAGCATCATTTGTTGAAAAGATTATGCTTCATTTATGGATATTTTGCTGAAAATAAGTTTTTCATACAAGTATGATTTTTAATGGACTTTCTCTTCTGTTCTTTTGTCTGTATTTATGCTGGAACTGCCTTTACTGCTTTATTACTTTATAGTAGCTTTATTGTAAGTGTTTTCATCACCTTTTCCATAAGACAAAATGCCTGATACTTAAAGGAAGAGAGGTTTATTTTGGCTCACAGTTTCAGAAGTTTCAGTCCATGGTCAGCTGCCTCACACATGGAAACAGCATGGTGGAAGGGTTTTCCCTTGTACTTTGGAGGAAAGCTTCTCATTTCATGGCAGACAGGAATCAGAGAGGAAAGGGAGGAGCCGAGACCGAGGTCTGTATACTTCTAGGTCATGCCCACTGTGGCCTACCACCAGCGACCCACCTCCTAGTGGCACAGTTAACACATCAAACACAGTGTCCCCATCGTTCCATCACCTTCCAAAGCCCAACCTCCGAGAACATCAGCGTTTGCGATGACAGTCCACATACAAACCATCACAGTCAGTCTTTAAGTGAAGTACACAGTGTGGGAAATTTGATTTTGCTCTTTTGCAGCATTATTTGGCTCTCCTAGGATATTTGCATTTCATATGAACTTTCTAATTAGTTTGTAATTGTACAAAATATCTGCTGGGTTTTAATTGGAGTTACATTGAATCTAGTTGTAGATAATTAACTTCCCAATGCTTTGAATCTTCTATCTATGGTCATGGGCTGTGTTTATTGAGGTCTTTATTTCTTTCATCAAATATTCTGTAATTTTCAATAAGCAGGTCTTGAATATGTCTTGTCTTTATTATATTTAATGTTACCTTTAATTATTTTTTGATTCCCTTATACATGTTTCATTTTACTCATTTCTGTAACAAAGTTTTAATTTTCTGGTATATAGAATTCAACTGATTTTTCATATTGTGACTGTATCCTGCAGACTTGTTCGGTAGGTACATTAATGTTTTCTAAATACAAGATCATTTTATGTTATTTTGGTGAAGATATTTTTTAAATTCTAAATAAAAACATGTGCTTTACAGTGCAGCTCCTCAGTGTTCCTGTGAAAGGAAGGATGGATGCTACTCCCTCTGTGGACACAGGAGGGATGGAAGTGATTACTGTTTTAACGTAGCTCAGTATCTGAGTGGTCAGACCAGAGCACACTGCCTGGGAAGAGAAGTCTTCCCTTGCATCATTTTGTCTGTGCCCAGGTTGCATGATTGGAAAGGAACAGGAGTGGACCAGCAAGACAGAACGGGATCTAACACAGCTTGTGCCTTAACATGACTCTACAAGGTACAGAGTCACAGCTACTTCCCAAACCACTTTCCAAGGCACTGTATACATTCCAGACAGGATCGTTCTACACCATGCCTTGACCCCAATTTCTCTACTGGTCTAAGCAACATCCTTCAGAATTCTGAAAAGCTGTGGTTGACTAGAGGAGTACAGGGAGTCACAAAGGAGGAAATGTTATCCCCTTATATGGAGCCAAGACAGTGTAAATTCAAATAACAGATTGAGTACTCTGATGTCAAGACAGATAGAATTTAGAAAAATGAATTAGGAAGTCAAAATATGTCATTTTTTAAACATACACTGATCTGGAGAAAGAAAAGCAACTTATGGTATTAGCTAAGTGCCTTAGACACTTTAACTGTGTATAGTTCTTGGTATTGGCTAAGCTTTATCTTCTAGTCTGAGCCAAATTTCCAAAGTGGAAATGTGGAACGAATGACATGGCAGGATTTCAAAAGAAAGCATAAGAACTTCTGTGGGCAGTCTTCCTAGATTTCATTTTAGAGACTATTTGATGCATTAATACAGTAGTATAGATGCAACACAACACACAGGTTAGTGATACATGATCAAAATGTGTATTTTTTTAAAAAGTGTGCAACATGATCAAGAACTTTGTAGTCACATGGTGTTGAGAAACATTCAATCATACCATGAGATCTGTTTTCTGGTTCTGTGTTCATCAGTATATTTGGGACGTGTCTGTTCTGGCATTGGGAAGAAGCCCTTGGAAAGCTGAGGACAAAGCCTAAGGCCATGGTGCTCTGCCACCTGCCATATTATTCTGCCTTGGGAAGACCAGAAGACCCCATCTTTCTTTCACAACAGCTGTTTTGTAGAGATTTTATTTTATTTCATCGAATTATTTTCTTAACTTACTTTCCCTATGATGAAGAGTGTCTGGAACTACTAACTCAATGCCACATCCCAGGGACACTTTTTCTGGAGAACCAGAATATAATGGCTCAGCAGGTGCAAGCCAGCAATCTGCATGGTTCGGCCACCTGTTTCTGTGTGAGCACTCTCCACAAAACATTGAAATCACAGCTGCATTGTTATGTCTCCTGTTTCTCTTCTTGGACTAGACTCCACTGGTGGGTTTTCTCTTGTCTAGCCTGAGGGAGTTGCAGCTAGATCGTGGCTAGAGCTGGAGTCATTGGAGACTTGCTTGATACAGGATGATGGGCCTCTGTAGCCTTCCATGTAGCTCCAGGATCTAGCTGGAAAAATTATTCAATGACACTTCTTAAAACACACTAGGGCAGATTCGATTCAGGATAATCATGATGAATTCAAGGACTATTGCATATTCTGTGGTAGGGTTGGACCTTAATTTATACCATCTACTCCAAAATCTGGTACATCATCTCTTTAAAACATCAGTTTTGGATAAAATGAATCATAGACCAGCCCAGATTCATGATGGAGAGCTACCTAAGACTGGGAATATCAGAGAAGTGGTTTATCAGTGGCTATCTTTAGAAATCAGCTCTCTCAGCTTGTTACCACTTGGACCCAGGGAATAGGTGGTAAGTTAAACTTCTGAGAAAGATTATGGTTTATTTTGTGGAAAGATAAAATGATAGGTGTATATGGGCTACACAGGACCATTGAGATACTAGATTTATTGGAACACTGACTAAGTACAGAAGCACTGAGGAAGTTTCTAGAAGACAAAATCCTGCCGTTTTCCTATCTGCTGGACCTATGCACACTTGCATCAGCTTTATTTTATGCACAAGAGAGTAAGACTTTCCATTTAAGGAAGAGATGGCTTATCATATTCCTTTCAAAATTTCTATTGAAATGCTAGCTGGATCTAGCTGGATATTGCCCACCAGAAATTTGCACCTGAATGAAGATATGAACTAATAGTCCCAATGTATTTCATTTACTGACCCATTGATTTTACAGTTAAGAGATACTTACTATGCACCTGCTATAGGTCAGTTGGGTACAGTCCTAAGTACATGAGTTAGTCATTTTCCCATCACAGGGACAAAATACCTGACACAATTTGAAGGATGAGAGGTTTACTTTGCTCATGGTTTTCAGAGGTCTCATTCCATGGTCAACTGACTTGAAGGTGGAAATGGCCTGGTGGAAGGAGGTGGTGGAACAAAACTCTCCATGGCAGCAAGGAGGTGGAGAGAGAAGGGAGGAGCAGGGGACAAAAACACAGCCTTCCACACTACATCCACCCCAGTGACCACCTCCAGTCAGGCCCCATCTGCTAATAGCACACCTTTCAAAAGCTCATCTGTGAACACACAAGACTTTTGGGGGGCCACTTTAGGTCTAAACAGTAATGGTTTAGAAGGTGGAGGAGGCCAGGAGAGGTTTGGGAGAGGAGATGGCTGTGAGTCTGGGGCTAGAAGGAGGAGCCCCACTGGAGAGGCAGATGTAGGTGGGGCTTTAAAGACACATTTACACATCCCAATAGTTACATAATTTAAGTAGCATTATT
>RJWT010026480.1:0-15815 GCA_004365215.1 Cuniculus paca | reverse complement strand
ACACACACGCACACACGCTTAAATAGAAGCAAATATCTTAATACCAAACTCCCTTTCTTCCTTGCACCCTTAATGTGGCCCTGAGAGGTGCATTTCCTGGACCCAGTTGAATCAAATTGATTTTTGTACCCTTTCGATCCCTTCCCCTGGTGCCTTTTGTACTTGCCCTACAGTTTGACTGCTCCATGACAAGCTAAGATGACAACCTTGTGTCTGATCAGGAAGGTAAAGGTCATGAACCTGAAGGTGGGCCGTTCACCATCAAGTCAGCTTTGTAGCCAAGTGCATATGAGTACCCCTGCTGGCTTCCCAAGGATATCCTTGCCAGGGCAGGGGTCAGCGGTGGTGCCATGTACTTGTCCTCCTCCCAAGCTGTCAGGAGCATATCTTGGTATGTTGCCCAGTTACTATAGCTACCTTTTCATGCATTTATTCATTCATACAATTAGTAAATATTCATTGGGCATCAGGTACCTGCTAGCATGGGAAATAAGTTTAAAGATGGTATCAGGGAACAAAATGGTAACATCACGCATTCTCCTCCTCAGGTTCCTGTGAATACCTCCTCCAAACTGATTCAGTCCTCAGACCCTCCCCTCCCTCACCTGACCCATCTCACCCTTAGAAGCTCCTGATGCATACCAATAGGGCTGGTTCACTTTTATCAGCACAAAGGGCCATTCCTCTATCTTAAGAAAATCACATTAGTCTGCTTCCTGAATTTAATCATAAATGAGGAGACTCACTCTCCATGGATACTTATGGCTCACTACGCAAAGTGGTGAGCTCTACATTATATTTTCTTCATACATTATAACAGGAGCAAGAGGGCTTTAAGCTCAGCTATGAGAAAAGATGCTCTCTGCCATTGACCTGGGAAGCCTCATAAATAATCACATTCTACAAGAGACTGAGACCCTGAAACTCTCGTTACCTGCTTGGCCTCCTGAATCTTCTCACTGTGAAAAGATGCAGCTGTTAATTTATTGATATCTAGTTTGTGTGTGTGTTTCTGTGTGTGTGCATGCACACTTGTGTATGTTTACACAAGTGCCTACATCAGTCTTTCCACCTCCTTGAAATGTGCCTTTTGAGGAGAGCATTTTTTGTCTCTAATGCAGGTCACTGGTGGCCTTGGTATTTACAAAACTTCTTGCACCCAGTGCTCTGACATCTCTTACCAATGTGTCTTTACATAGCCCCATTGTACACCAATGGGAAAGGGTTTCCAACTCCCTTGGGAAACCTGTAATGAAATCCTATTCATAAATCTCATCAGCTTTTCCACCACTGCTTTTACCAGAATTCTTGTAAATGTAGTGTCTCAGAGACTCATGGGTGAAATAGGTCTAGAAAGATCATTTGTTCTTGCAACATCCAGCTTCTGGGGAACAACTGTGGCAGGCATAGGGTGGGCAGGGTATTTCAGTGGTTCCTGTCCCTCTCTGGGGTCTTGAAGTCCTGAGCAGTGACTCCATCAAAGTAAGGGAAGATAGTGCAGGTCAGTTACCAAATCTGTGGTTAATGTTTCATCCAGTCTAACTCAAGGCAAATAAATATTTCAGCAAGAAGACCTTCAAATGTATATGAGAATGTCACTGACTTAAGAAAGTCACTAAATTCACTAGAGTTTCAGAGAAGTGAGAAGAAAGGATAGAAGAGAACAGATTGATTCAACCCCTTCTTAACTCTTCCAAGCCCTCTGCTTTCCCGTTTGTTTTCTTCTCTTGCACTTCTCCATGCCCATTCTTGGATGCTTTCTTTGATTTTATTATGATTACTTTTATTTTTCTTACTCAGATTCCTGAAACAGCAACGCAAAATAACAGGAGGGAGAACATGTGTACCTTACTTTCCGGAGGAAAAGTTGGACACTGAACAATACTCCCAGCTTTTTAAGACCTCCCCATTCCTGCTGAGAGTCTCAAACACTTCAACTAATGCACAAAGCTTGAGTTTATTTCAGAAGAGACAAGCAGAGAATTGTGACCATAAATGGGTAGTAAATTCCATAATTAGGGAGCAGAGCTGCTAAAAGCCCTTACTCAAAGGGACCTGAGATTATACTGTGAACAAATTAAATTGCCTGCTGCTTCCATTCTCACCAGGTGATGGGACATATGGTGATAAAAGATTGAGCAAATATATTGAATTGGATTATGCTTTTGTTAAAAAAGTGTTTCAAAAGCAGAATCCAATATCGAATTCTGCAAACCAAAATTTACACCAAGGGAAGAGAAGTCTTGATATCTAATACTTTTTTAGAACGTAAGATCCTAGCCCTTGAGTAACCTACATTCAGAAGATGCCACAACCTGGCATTTCTACGGGTGGAAAATTACAGCCCCTCAGGTTCCAAATAACAAAGGCATTAATTAATCTCTCCAGCTCGTCCCCATGAGACTGCAGTCACTGTCTTATATTACATCAATGATACAAAGTTGAGTGACAGGACCAGGAGAAACAATCATCCATTCAAGTAGCTGATGAGAAAGTGCCACCAAGATCCACTGCACTGGAAGATGCTTGCCAGATATCTTAATCACACTGAATTGCCAACAAGGGTTTACACCAAGCAACAAAATTCTTACTTCATTAAATTAGGCAATCTGCATTAGGAAAGTTGTAACTAATGGAGAGCCCAGACTGAAATCCAATCATTTAATTAAACAGTCACCTTTGCTTGGATAACAGCCTTGCACTGTCCAAACAAAACTGCCCAAATGAACCTACCAGACCCAATGTCACACAAACTTGTCAAGGTCATACAATGACACAACAGTGTGAGAGATACAGAACTGCACAGACCAAATGGGCCAGTCACTTAGTTCATCGTAATGTATGAGAGTTTCACAGTATAAGCTCCTATCCTGAGCCTCCATGACATGCAGAAAGCATCTCACCACTTGCCTGCCAACTATGAATTCCAAAGGTCTCACAAGATGATTTTCAAGCTCAGTTCTCCTTTGTGCAGAACCCGCAAAAGAATCTGGCTTCCCCAGAAGACCACACTTCCCCCATTAAAACCCTTATTTATCTGGTTACAAATCACTGCAGAGAAAAGAACAGAGAAGAAGACAGCTCTAGTTAGGACCCTAGATGTCCCCCAGGGGCCCATGTGTTTCATTATTTGGAGGTGGCGGAACCATAGAGAGATGGGGCTCACTAGGAGGTCACTGGGTGTGTCCTTGAAAGGGATAGTGAGCCCCAAGCTCCTCCTTCTTTTTCACTTCCTAGGCCACAAGGTGAATGTTTCTGTTGTTGTTTTGCTCAGCTCTACCTTTTTATATGCTATCTCATCATAGGCCCAAATCAATGGGGGCAATCCATTAGGGGCTGAAACTTCCAAAATTGTGACCTAAAGCTTTTCTCTTTACAAACTTATCACAGGATATGTGTTACAGTGATGGAAAGCTAACTAGCACAAGGACAAAAAGTAAATTAAGCAAATAAGCAATTACCCTCTCTTTGAACTCTTATCATTGCCTATAATGTAGCCCTGATTCTGTTCTTAGTTGCTCCTCCAAAAGTTTATTGACTGCATTTTTTTCAGGCCTTTGGAAGGTCACTAACTTGCACTCTTTCACAATTAGTGATCTGCAGGTAGCCATAACAACCATCAATTTTTACAGCTTATGTAGGACTTTGTCCCTAGAGTGTCCTCTTCCCAACCAAAATTTGCCTATGGCTTCAAGACAGTACACTAAGTACTCCCCTCTTGTTCAAAAGGATAGTTGAATTTAGGAGACACCTCAAGCTACATACACTTTTCAAAATGGCCTTTACTTCATGTCCTTGCTTGCTCATAAAGAAAATAACAGGTGCTTTGGTTACTGAAAAAAAAATGTTGTATATACTTAGAAATTGTGGAAATATTATAGATATGTAAAATTTCACTTTAAATTTTAGGAATGGTGTATGGAAATCTGATATACTTAATATTGCAACCTTAAACAAATATTTCTAAGCCATAAAAAATAATGGGAATTTACACACAGACCTTTCCATAATCTAGCAATTTCACTACTAGGTTTTTATCCAAGAGAAATAAAAACATATGCCCACAAAAAGCTTATACAAGAACATTTATAGCAGCTTTATTCATACTAGCCAAAAATTGGAAATAACCCAAATATCCATCAACAGGAGATCAGAGAAATAAATTGTGTTGTACTCATACAATAGGATACTATTCAGTAACAGGAAGAAACAAATTTTATATACACAACTACATGGTTGAATCTCAAAAATGAAACATAATATTGGGTGAAAGAAGTCAGATACTAAAAGTACATCCTATATAATTCTATTTATATGAAATTCAAGAAAAGATGGTTGTATCATGACAGAAAGCGTAAGAATGATTGGCCAAAGGTGGGTGGGGCCAGCTGGAGTTTCTAGGGTGATGAAGATGTTCCGTATCATGATAGAGGGATGTTTTCTGTAGATACATACTCTCATCGACCCAGGATACAATATTCATACATCTCACTCCATGCAAACTGCATCTCAGTTAAAACAAAGGTTTAACAAACTATGTAACACTGGTATATCTGAAAAATAAATTTTATATCCCAAATGAGTTTGTGGACACTCAATATGAACAAGTTCACTTTGTGCTGTTAAACAATAAGTTCATCATTAACTCAGTCCTGAGAATCCCTATCACTTCCAGTTAAAGCAGCAGCCCACTGACTGCAGGAGATTATGCACCAAGGAAAAGTTAGAGAATCTTGGATAATATCTTCAAACCCTTCCTGTCTATGCTCATTAGCAGAAAATATAACCAACCAAATTACCTGGAGGAAAAAGAAAAGGTGCCATAGGCTATGCTTCAGGACCTACCAAATATTCCCATATCCTTATGTGCATCTGAAACACTCCCCAAATCCACCAACTCAAACTTGAAAGAGAGAAAGAGCTAGAGTTGGCAGTACTCAATAAATCATTAAATACTATCAGCATAGCTGTCTGCTTGGGATGAGCGCTAAACCTTGATTGAAATTTCTCCAGTAAATCAAATGGAGCAAGGTGATTTTGTAATTACCCATAAATAACATTGCCACCCTCACATCTTAGACTGAAAACTAGGATTGGTGACCCGCTGGCAATGAGCCAAGCCTCAGATGGCAGCAAAACAAACACACTGTGGTTCTAGCCTTAATAATATAGGGACAAGTCCAGATGTAAGAAAATCCCCACAATCAAAAAAAAGAAGCACTGTCAATATTTGCACATGTAGCAAAAATACAATGGGTTAGAGTTTTTCTAACCTTAACTCTTGCCCTAGAAAGGTAAGAAGCACAGAGAAGGATGGGAGGAGAGGAAGACCCAGAACAGCACATTGGGAGAGAACCTTGTGATGGGGGTGAGTATGGTGGTTGAAATTAGTATAGCTATGGTGATTTTTTTTAGCCCTAATGCAAATACCCTTAATATTTTCAATTGTATTTCCTTGCCTGCTCTAATTACTTGTTACTATAAAAAGCCAGTGATGGTAGGAGTCTCATTTCCAGTCAATAAGATAATGTGTGCTTAAATGTCATAATTAGAATGAAACGCATAGGTGTTTAACTTCTTGGTCAGGACCCAGTCACTCAATATTTTCAGGAAACAGAAAAAGTAAAAAAATAAAAGAGAGAACATTAATTAAAACTATTATTTCCCTTCTGATTAGAACTAAAAAATTAACCAAGGAATGAATTTACTTTTTCTACTCTGCTTAAGAACAAATGTCTACGTTATCTCTGTGAGGTCAAGTTAGAAGCCCTAATCTATTTATGAAAAAAAGCTGCTAAAAATTGAGATGAACTATCTTTCTCAGGAAGTCTTGGAGCAGATGGTGTTGGTGCCCAGTAATGGTGACCTGCAGCAGTAATGGTGACCTGCATCTACAGCTGCCCACTTCCTGCTTGAGGGCTTTTGGCAGGGCTGAAAGCCTGGCAAGTTTCTGCCTCCTTAGACCAGTTTTAGCCAATGAGAGGTGAGAGCTTGTAGATGAATATCTCAGTTTCTTACCACTTAGGTTTGAGAACGCTGAGGTTGTCCCCCTAGTGGTTTCTAGTGGTAGTAAGCCTTGGTTGCCCTTCGTGTAATTTGGAATCAACGCAGGCCGTGCTGGTTTTCTACCCTTCCCTGTCCCGACACTTCACTCCCCAATAGGTACTTCCTGAACTTATACCCAACATCATTTATTTGTGTCCCAGCCCTAGACTGAAGGTCTATTTCTAACAGAAGTTTTGATATGTGTAAGTATGATTTTGGATAAACCCAAGTCCAACTGCCCAGCACCTGATAAACAGTGATTCAGAAAAATAGAGTTAATCTACACTGACCTCTAGGATCTGTGATAGACTAAAAAGGGAAAAGTCTGGATGGGCACTCTTGTAATTACAGAGGGTTGGTGGGGGTTTTCTGGTTGTCTGATGTTAAGTTTACAAAGATTAGGAAAATTATTTTCTCCTATGTGAACAAGAAAAGAGAAAGTAAGTGAAAGAGAAGAAAAGGAGGGAGAGAGGGAGGAAGAGAGGAAAGGCAGAAGAAAAGAAAAGGAGAAAAAAAGAAGAAAAGAAAAATTCCCATGGTAGTAAACCTACTTCAAAACAGGTATATGGCATGCTAACATGAAATTCGTGGCTTGCCAGTAACTTTTCAGTAGCAAACTTCTGTTGAGATATTCTTTTCTCATTCTTGTTCTTGTTAGACACACTATCAGGTATTCGAGATCATTGAATCTGTCATTGTAGTCAGTAGATTCCTATCCAAAATCCTCAAATTCCTATTCAAGACCGTTCCTAGTATTTGGAAGTACCTAGAGCACTTTACAATGGCTGCGGAACTCAGTCTGGAAAAATTTAGTGTTGGAGGTAAAAATACGTTTCTGGTACTTTATAGTTAACATCAAAGAAGAAAAGTAGACATTCCATTCTGAAAAAATGGGGACCAGAGACCATTTTGGGCAACCTATAATAGACTGTCTTATGATAGTCTATTATGGGTGGTAGATACACGCATGTGGGAACAAAATTGGACTGGGAGTTATACAAGTGAATGTTTTCCCCACACTGTAGAGGCATGCTGTGTGACTTTGTGTGATGTTTAAGATTAACTTTCCACTTGATTGCCTTGAGAAATTCCCAGGGGTTTAGTAAAACACATTTCTGAATAAGTCATGGAGGTGTACCTTGGTACTTTATCTGGTCCCTGGTTCCTGCCTTGCTAACACTGTTTTCCTTCTCTCATTCCCTGCTTCCATGAACTACATAGTTTGCTCTTCCATATCCTTCAGCCATAATATTTCTGCCTTGGAGCCAGCCAACCACTGACTGAATCACCTGAAACTGTGAGCCAAAAAGCCCATTCCCTCCTTTAAATTGTCGATGTCAGAAATTTTTGTCCAGCAATGATAAAGATGAGTAATACATACTGATCATCCTATTGGATCGTTTTTTGACCTTCATTTTTTTTCTCTCTGAAATAAAGAGAAGTATCTAAAGAATTCCTCAACTTCTTAATCGACTATCTAAAAATAATGATCATTATACAAGTCATGATGGCAATTGTAAAAGTAAAAGTCTGTAATAATCTCCTATGGCTTGAATGTGTCCTAACTGATGGATTCTGGTTTGGGGAAATTGTGTTTTTTGTAGTTCAAAGACTTCTCAACCTTAGCCCTTTAAGAAATTTCCATAATAACCTTGCTAGTAGAATCCAGAAAATAGCTCTTTATTTAGGCAAAATAAATCCATAACCTAAGAATATATAACAAAAAAGGGGAAAAATATTTTAAGACCTGTAAAGAGTTGACAATTAGAAGATAATGCGAGAAATACTAATTTTGAAAGAATGTATGTTCTTACTACTATGCCAGCTGGAAACAGATATAGCTCATATTTTTGAATTCCCGACACTACTGATGTCAATAGGTAGTACTTGAGTTGGAGGCGGGACTTCAAGTCTATCTTTAATCCTGGTGTCTCCTATCTCTATTCTGGATGCATATATTCTCAGGTTTCTCACTTTACGTGTATTAGTCCATTTTCCATTGCTATAACAAAATATATGAGGCTGAGTAATGAAGAAAAGGAAGAGGTTTATTTGACTTGCAGTTTTGGACATGGTTCCAGTATTGGCTCATTGTCAGTAAGGACCTCGTGGCAGATGACATCACAGTGGTGGAAGCACAAACAAGAGAGGGAGATAGAGACAGAAAGAGAAAGACAGAGACAGACGGACACACAGACAGATAGAAATTATACAGACAAAACAGGAAGCCAGAGCATAGGAAGAGGCCAGTCTCCTTTATAATTACTTTGTAATTACTCATTCACCTCAAGAACTAACAAGAGTCCCACAAGAACTACATTAATCTCGTCCAGTACCCTGAATGTCCTAATGACCTCCCGGTAGCTTTTCTTAAAGTTCCCACTGCTTCCTAACAGCAGCAAACTTGAGGACCAAGCTTCTAACACATAAATTCTTAAGAAACAAACCACATTCTTACTATAATTGTACATAAATTTATTTCCAAATCAACACAAGATAGTTACTTTTGCTTTTACCCATTCTTTATTTCTTCAAGCTTTGTTACACCTACAAGTCTTAACTATAAAAATCCTGAACATATAGTACCTCAACCTGCAGAGGAAAATGTTACTTCTTTTTCATAAATGGACAAAGTAAACAGAAATATTAAGGAACAGTGGTACCCACATTGAGATGGCTGCAAAGTGCAGGTAATATTTTCCTATTCCTATGTTTTTCATTTTGTTTTTTATTATTATGTATATGATAATGCCCACCATAACACAAAAGAATAGATGTATAAAGAACAGTGTAATAATTGTTGTTTAACTTAACACTTTTGATCTTTTCAAAAGCATTGATAGAATGTTTGTCTTTTATTTTGTGTATTAATATAGTAATACATGTCTGTCTCCTACTGGTCAATTATATTGTCATAGAATTTCTGCTAATTTTTATCCTTCTGAATTTGCACATTTAATATACCTGGGACTTACTTTTTTGTGGTAATGAATAAGGATCTGTTTATTTTCCTTTATAGACAGTTACCAAATAAATAAAGCATCTTTACCCAGTGAATTAAAATTCCGCATTTGCCGTAAATCTAGTTCCTATTTGTGATGGTTTTGTTTCTGGACTATTCTGCACACTGACCTATTTGCCTTCCCTAGAAGCAAAATGCCTGCATTACTGTGACTGCAGTAGACTGAAAAATGCTTCCCACTCAAAGATATCCATGCTGTAACTCTGTACCCTGTAAAAAGTTATCTTGTTTGGAAAAAAGAGCTTTTGCTTACATGATTCAGTTAAGGATTTCGAGATGAGATTGTCCTTGATTACTGAGGTGGTTATTAAATACCACAAAAGAAGATGGAGATGCAGGCATGGTAATTTCAGCACTCTGGGAGGTTTAGGCTGGAAGATCACAAATTTGATTCCACCCTGGGCAATTTAGTAACTTAGAGAGAACTTGTATCAAAATAAAAAATACCAGAGGGCTGGGAATGCAGCTCACTGTGAAGGCCCTGGGCTCCATTCCCCAGGACAAGAAAAAAAGAAGTGGAGGGAGAGGGAAAGGGAAAGGTGGAAGAGGAAAGGGACAGGGGAAATTGAAAGGCAGAGAAGGAGGAAAAGGAGAAGGAGGGGAGGAGGAGGAAGAAGAAGAGGAAGGGCAAAGGGGGGAAGGAAGGGATGGAAGGGGAGGAGAGGGAGGCCACTTTCCAGGCAGGCTGGAGTGCCCAGACAGTAACAGCAGAGAACAGTGGCAGCCACCGGAAGCAGGAAGAGGCAAGGAAGGGACTCCGGGGAAGCATCCAGGTGATGCACCCCTAAGGTCACCTTGAAGTCAAACTTCTGACCTCCAGAACCACAAGAAAAAGTAATTTCTTGTTTCAAGCCACCAAGTTTGTAGTAATTTCTTGTAGCAACAGCAGAAAAGGAATAGAGCAGAGTTTTTAAAAATACCAAGTCCCTGGTCATTATTCTTTTTAAAAAATTTCTTGACTTTTTTAATCAGTTAGTCTTTCAGTGTAATTTTAAATTATTTTGACCAGGTCCAGTTCAGAATCAAATTACATTATATTTATAGATAGCATTGGTATGTGATTACTTTTATAATATATGTTAGTCTTTCCATCCAGGAATATAGTGTTTTTTTTCCCCAGTTAATTCATGTCTTATTTTATATCTTTCAGTAAGATTCTACAGATTTCTTTTCTTTTCTGAAGTATATCTTGTCCATTTCATTTATCCCTAAATGTTTTATTATTTTGTCACTAAGAGGAATAATTTAGTTCCATTTCTACTTCCTTTTTCAGTTAGTTGATTTTATGTATTTATCCAATCCTTCTCAGCTCCAATCACCACAATCACTTAATAATTTTAATGTTTTAATAGACACTCTCAAATATTGTGAAGATAAAATAATTAGCCTCTTTCCCCACTATATTTATGCTGGTGATTTTATTTACTACTTTCATGACATCAATTGGCACTTACGACACATTGCTCAATTTTAGTAGTAATAGAAGTTGTCTCTAATTTTTCTGTATTTTAATTGATTTGGCTTCAGGATTTTATCATGTTTTCATATTTTCTACTAAGTAAGTGGTTTCTATGATGACAAATACTTTTAAAGAAATTTTTATTTAAAAAATTTAAAAGAAATGGATGCTGAATTTTTAAAAGACACCTCTTCTATAGCTAATGGTATAGGCACACAGTCTCCTCTCCTTTTAATTCATTTAGGTTAGGAGTCATGTGATATATTTCTTCTTTAATAAGTATCATTTAGATGTGGCATTTTTATTTATCTATATGTTAGCTGAAATCTTTTTCTAATACTTCGTTTTAGAAAATCTGCATCTACCCCCATGATTGAATTGATCCAAAGCATTATTTTGCATATATCAGATTTTGGTACTAAAAACATAGAAATTTAATAACATGTATTATACAGCTGAAGTCCTGTAGTCACTACTTGTTTCACAGAAAAATTTTCACATTTTTAAATGTTAGATAAGATTTCACTGTAAAACCATCCAGACCTGATGATTTTATAAATAGTATATATTTCATTCCTTTACTAACAATTTACTGGTAATTATCCTAACTCAATATTTTAATTCTTGTTGAATTGACTGTATTTGTTTAGACTTTTCCAGAGAATAAAATTATTTTGCAATACATTTATACATAATATTCTCCAATATTTCTAGCATCACAGAAATCTGTGGTTTTTCTCCATGTGATGCCATGAGTTGCATTTTTTTTGCTCTTTATTTGTTTTTATGAATTATACCTACCAGTCTGTCTTACTCATCTCTTCAGTGAGATTGCTTTTGGTTTGATGTTTTCTATTTTTTCTTTTGTCTCTCTCTTTTTTTAAATATATAATTGTCTTTCCCTTTTCATTCACATCATTGATCTTCTAGATTTCTTAATTTGGAAATGAAGTTCGTTTACAGATGGTCCTGTTTTTGTGTGTTGTGGGATTAGAATCAGGGCCTTGTGCATGTTAGGCAAATGCTCTACTACTAAGCAACACTCACATCCTTTATCATAATATTTAAATAATAAAACCAATAAAGACATATTTCTGCATAATAATGGTTTAGCTACACCCCATAGATTTTTACACAAAATGCTTCTCTTTTCATTATTTTCCAAATACCTTATGTAGTATATAATTTTAGTTTAATTTCTTTATTGATCCAGTAATTATTTAGAAGAAAACTTTCAACTTCCATGTAATGTTCTTCACGGTCTTTTAGTGGTTCTTATTTAATTGGGTCTAATCAGAGAATGCAGTCTGTAAAATCTCTATTTAGGGTGATTTTATTAAGATCTTTCTTTGTGACTAAATACGTGGTCAATATTTATAAATACTCCATCAAAACGGGAAATGTACATTTCCTGTCTGTCTCCTATATGTGTACCACACTAATTATTTTTGTGAACTCAAAAGGTATGGATTCCCACCAGCATGGAGTCCATAGGTTCTCACGGGACACCAGGTGAACATCCTTTGATCCAACTCAGCTCTGACACCATCTACTGGAGCTCCAGATCCCAAAGTCCCCAAGACTGCAAGCCCCTTCCATTTCAGATGATAGTTGTTAGCCTCAAGCTGTTTTACCTCTGCTTTGACCCACAGATTAAGATTCCATAACCCTCTTTGGGGTTCATTTGATTTTCTCAAGTGGCTCAGAGAACTCAGGAAAACATATTTCTTTATCTATTCTAAAGGATATTGCAAAGGATAGAGAAGAACAGATGCACAAGACCAGGTGTGTGCAAAGGGGGGAAAAGCTTCTCCAAGTGCCGTCCTCCAGGTATCTCTATGTGCTCAGCTGTCTGGAAATTCTCTGAACCCTGTCCTTTTGGGGTTTTACGAAGATTTCTTTGCATGTTTGAAATATAAGCCATTGTGTAGAATGTAATTGGGCAAAAAGTGCATAATCTAATGCTAATCGACTAAGACAGGAAACCCAGCAAGACCAGTCTGATCAGATTCTTCTGACCTCTCTGTGTAGTTCTCCTTTCAGGGACCAGAGCAAGACCCCTTCTGAAGTGAGGACCTTGTGATCCACTATCAAACAAAATAGGTCAGAGAATTTCTTTATGGCCAGCTCCAAGATTTATAGGCTGGGAAGATTAGAGTTTCTAATAATCTGCCTGGAGGTGGGAGTTGTAAGCTATATCATACATGCCGACTGCTGGCATTGGCAGAGGATATCTTGGCTTTAGTATTATACAGCCCTAGTGCCTTTTCCTAAGTTGCTTATTAATGAGAAGTCAAATGCTAGCCAGGTGCAAGTGCTAGTCCTTTTCTCACACAGGCAGGCTTCCTCTTTATGTTTACTCAGGTCACAAGTTCAGAAAGGCCCTCTGAGGTTCCTGCGCCCCAAGAAGGCAGGAGCATCCTTCTCCAAGGGCTCTGCTGGGTAAGCCTCCGGCAACAGCAAAGCCTGCAGACTTCACTCTGTATCTCAGAAGCCTGCTGCCTCTGCCTTGGCACCTGGGCTCTGCATCCCACTGGCTCAGCTGAAAAGCTCAGAAACCGTGTAGTCTCAGGAGTTCTCTTCTGCTACTGGACAATCTTCTTTCCAGACAGCGAGAGAGAGAGCAGAGGGGGTGAGAAGACAAGGATGAATTCTGGTACATGCACCCAAGCTACTTTCTGTTGGCAGACTTCATATCTTTGTCATAATTACAATGACTCTTGTACACAAATTCTCATTTGATCCTTGATAAAAGGAAGCGAGATGGGGACTGCACTCTCATTTGACAGAGGACACTGAGGATCCAGAAAAGTTCACCTTATCCAACATCCTGTGGTTACTGAGTCACAAAGGCAGAACAAAAGTTCAAAAGTGATGACATCTACTGCCTGGTTTCATTGTCCCAGTGGTTTTTCCTTAGTGCGGTTTGCTTTATTCAGTTCCAAAAGACATCTCAGAAATGGAAACATAAATCTCTTCTCTCATGATCTTGGTAGCAAAAATGTGAATGAAATTTTCAGGTATCACATAGACATTCCTGTTTTTTTAAGCTTACCATATATATTTTTTTCATTGTATCTTGAATTTCTACTCAGATTAGTTGTGAATAATGGCCAGCATTTTGTAGGTCAAGGAGAAGGATGAGAAATTACAGAGTCACATAATTAGTATTAACAAGATGTGTTTCAAAAGTTGCTCCTTTGTAAGAATCACAAGGAAGGTGAACACGCTGAGAGGACTGGCATCATCTCACATTGTGCATTTTCAGCACAGCACAATGTGTTGAATAATGGAGCATGCACATTAAATTCTTCTTATACCAGAAAAGTCTACTATTTCATAAAACTGTACTAGAGATGTTTATTCAAAAAACTTGAGAGAAAATAGATCTGAATCAGTGGCTTAAAGCACTGCTTCTCAGAGCTCAGCATGCATTGGAGTCACCTATAGGCTTTTGGAAACACAGGTTTCTGGACCCTGCTGGCCACACAGATTTGGATTCAGCAGATCTAGGCAGCCTGAGCCTGTGCATTTCTATTGCTACTCCTCCAGGCTTCCCCTGCTGTAAGGACCACTGGCTTCCGGCATGTGTGGCTGGCCACCTCATGTGGAGTCATGAGCAAAGAGTCTCTCAAGACACTTCCTGTCATTTCATAGCCCGTCTCCCACCACCAAGTGCCAGGGTCTTCTAGTTCTTTCTCCAACAATTCCTAGCTGTAGTGAGGAGAGCTCCTGAAGGAACCACCATTTCCAGCATGCCTTCATGTTAGTAGAATATATTCAGATCCCCCAAACAAATATGAAAGACCTAGGAATTGCTAAAACATATTCATAAATGGAGATCCTTCCTGCTCTGCACCACTCAGACTGCACAGGGAAGGTAAGTGCCAACTGGTATACAACTCAAGCTGGGGCTTGTTTCTCAGGGCTCAGCATGCAGGGAGCAGGCACAGGGGATGGAGAAGGGTTGGCGCATTTCCCTTCATGTTTTATCTTCTTGGATGTTCGCATTCATGTGCTTTCAACTATAGAAATCATAATTCATATTTCACAAAAGTACAAAAGAAACTCTCCAGGAGTGGTGATGGGATAAGGATTGGGAGAGGAGAAAAATACAAATGCATAAAAACACTCAGTGCATTGCCCACAAAAAGCCCAAATCAGAGACTCCACAAAGATACATGGAAACCTCAGCTAAAAATCCCTTTTGTTCCATGGTGAAGAGGTTCAGGAGCGGCTGAGACTTGTGTTATAACTGAGAGACACAAGGATAGGGATAGTTTAGCTTCCAGCCAAAAAATAATAAAAATTATAATAACTTAATGCAACCAGATCTTACCTGTCCTCTTCCACTGACACGGGTTACAAGTCTTAAGGTTCTAAGCTCTGTAATAGCCACCTGCATCATTTGTTTTTAGTGGACCCAGAGAAATGACATTGGCTGCCCGCTTACCTTGGGGACACACTTGGATTTGATTTTGAAAGCCAAGAACTCTCACGGGAGGTTGTAGAACACAGAGATCGAGGAGATGTTTGGTTCCATTTGTTTGAAGTTGTAGTCAAAACATTTCTCTTGGTCAGTATCCTTTTTGAATCCTGTTCCACTGACAAAAATCCTGGTTTGTATTGTTTCACAAAAAGACAGCTAAATATTTCACTCACCTACTGACCTTCAAATTCTTCTTTGTCCTCAGTCTAGCACAGAACACAGAGGTGAAATACCTTTCCTAGTCTGGTCATACTTAGCCTGAGTACTACGCATGTATTATTAAGCTATCGCTGATGAGAGCAAGTGGGAGGAAAGATGTTTCTGTTGTATCCAGCACTGAGGGAGCAAAAGTCATCGTATTGGTAATATTTGTGCTTTGGGTGCCAACCATTAGGTGTGCATCAACTCATTCGATTTTGACAATTCTGTGAATAAGTGAATACCACTTCTGCCTCATCACAGCAGGGGGGCATTGCTCTCTAGGGTTCCACAGCTAAGAACAATAAGATGCAAGTAAGATCTGTTTGCAGATCTCCCAGTTTCTAAGCTCTTGTCTTTATTCTGCCACTGTCCTTTCCATCCCATGGGGGAGTCAGGACTTGAGAAGAACAACAGGAAAACACTCAAGGATCTCCTTTGGTACTGAGCAATTTTAGTCACATGCCCAGAATTAGCAGTGACAGAAACAGACTGCATGGAACAAGTTATCCATTTTCTAACCTGAGCCTGCTCATCCAGCAGTAAAGGCTGAGGTCTTTACATGGATCAAGTTATTCAGCACTTTTTCCATACCAGACACC
>RJWT010026479.1:0-15810 GCA_004365215.1 Cuniculus paca | reverse complement strand
CACTCAGTACACCTTGACAGAGGAAGTTAGTAGTAAACTCAGATTTGAATAATGAGCGAAACATACTCACGTATCTTAGAAGAGCACATTCTCAGCAGAGGGACCCATCTATGTGAAGAGCAGGGACAAGAGAAGGGATGTAATAAGCAAGATGCTATAATATATTCTAAACAACTAACACAGCTAAACAGCTGCCAAAGTATCAAGAGTCATGATTGATGGAACATTGCAAACCTTAGGAACAGGCTAAATTTTCTTTTTCCATTTATGTGAAGAGCACTGAGAATCTACTGAATGGTTTTGAACAGGAAAATGGTATGGTCATATTTTCATTTGGAAAATATCTCTCTGCTGACAGGAAAAAGTAAGTGGAAAGGGGAAAGGGAATGCTGGGAGGCAGTTGGGAGAATGCTACAGTTCTTGTGATCAGAGAAAAAATAGGAGAGAGAGAGAGAGAGAGAGAGAGAGAGAGAGAAAGCGAGCCAGGAATATGAATTGCCGCATGGCTTTTGGTCTTATTTTCTATGTTAATTGATTATCAAGGTAAGACAAAAAAAAATACAAAAGATATTTAGGAGCAAGAATTGACAGGATTACCAAGATGTCATTTGGTGAATGCTAAAGAAAACCAGGGTCTGTTCATTTGGAAAAAAATATGAAACATGCCACTCCTAATATGAAGGGTTTCTAGGTGGAGGAAGAAGGGAAGATGCTTAGAAAAACTGGATCCAGTAGCAAGCTCAACAAGGTGTTTCAACTAATGCAATGTGTTACTAATTTTAATTTCCAAGAACCTATGACATAGCCATGTGTTATCAAGAGGAGGAGCAAGCTCAAGGAGGTGTTCTATTATCTCTGTCCACCCCAGTCAAGAAACATAAATCACCAGACATAGCTAGAGCTAAACAAACACTGAATGATTACCTTGCAAAGATTGTGTAGAGAAAAGTCAAATCCCAAGTAAAGGCTAGACTAGCTAACCTCCAAAGTTCTAAGATGATTAAAAAAAATTATGAACAACAGGCAGTTCATCCATCTCCTTTGAGACTAATTTTACAACAATTTAGATCTGGTCTGTGATGATGTTTACAATTTACAAAACGCAAGCTGGGATTTTTGCCCAAAAAATGCCAATCATTCCAATGTCTTATTTACACTATTTTCATGAATTTGTCAGGGTATCTTTAAAACTCTTCTTCTGTGTTAACCAATCCCCCATGAGAGTGGGAAATCCTCTGCCTGTGATGATTAATTTTGTCAATTTGACTGGACCAAAGGATGCCCAAATAGCTGGTAAAACATTATTTTTTACTGTGGCTGTGAAGGTGTTTCTAGAATACATTAGCATTTAAATCTCCCCTCACCAGTGTGGATGAACATCATCCAATCTGTTAGAGGCTCTGATAGAACCAGAAAGGAAGAGGAAAGACAGAATTGCTCTCTCCACTTGACCTGGGTTATCCATTATTTCTTCCTGTTGGACATCAGCACTTCTGACTCTTCAGCCTTGGACTCAGACTGGGATTTATATCAGTTGTCAGACCTAAAGGCACAGAGTAGAACTATATTACCCACTTTCCATGACCTCTGGTTTATATACAGAAGATTGTGAGACTTCTCCAACTCTATAATCTCATAAACCAGTACATCCTAGTCTCTCTTATGTATGTCTGCGTAAGAGGGCAATATCCTATTGATTTTGATTTTCTGAAGAAGCCTAACTAATGCAATGTGTTACTAATTTTAATTTCCAAGAACCTATGACATAACCAGGTGTTATCAAGAGGATGAGCAAATATTTGGATAAGAGATCAGAGATGAAGGTATGGATTAGGAATAAGAATTATGTAAATAGTTGTTGAGTATGAGCTTTGAAGAGCTCACCAATGGTAAGCATAAGGACAGTTCTAGTCACACACTCATGGAAGTCTTTCTGGATCAGGACTCATCTCCCACTCTGTCCAATTCTACTTCCTTTCCTTTCCTTCTTCAGTGTTTGGTCCCAAAGTATTCTCCAATAAATTTTCATGCTAATGTCCACCTTGGAGTCTGTTCCTCATGGAAACTAAACTGAAAATTAATAGTGTCAGCCACAGTCACAAAGAAGATACTTTGGCTGTCTCCATGGGCAAATGATGCTCATTTCCTTTTGGGGACCCTGAAGAGCCATATAGAATGAACCTCAGGATGGTTCCATCAGAGCACAGGAGGCTGGACCTTTCTTATAATCTATTACTTGATAGTTAATCTGGGATGGTGATTTTCACACATTTCTTAGTTGCACCTGAGCAAGGCTGATCCCACTGCTGAAGCTTTGGAGAAAACAGCAAAAAGAGATGTCATAGCACAACCGTGAAGTGGGACACTAACTAAATTATAAGGAACTATCCATTCCACTTGTTCCAAAGTGTGAAGTTATATGAAATAGACTACACAAGAGCCTGTTACATTTATCATTTCTATTTCTTTTTGGTGAGAAATGTGTGTCTAAAATCAGTTGTTGCCTGTTAACTCCTACAACTCAATACACACTTGTGAACAGAACTTGAGAATTTTCTTCTTATTTAAAAAAAGTGAATTGATACTAAATTCCTGGCAGGAAAGGTAAGTTATTAATATTCAGCACCTCAGTAGGGAAATGCAGGTTTCACTTCCTCTGACTGACAGCTTCTAATGACAGCAATAAAGTAAGGTACCTGGATTGGCCAAATAGATGTTCTGAATTAACAAAGGGGGACCAGACACTGGCCCAGTTGATGTCACTTCTGTTTTCTAATTGTTGAACTCTGTTTAAATGTCTGAGCTTTAATATGCATTTGCTTTATCACCAAAGAAAGGGTTCTACAGGCAACAGGAACAGGCAGCCTGCTGAAAACAGAAAAGGGATATAATCAACACAAAAAATGGATGTAGATAGGAGTTCTGACTGTTTCCCCAAAGTACTTCAAAGCAAATCCAGAATGAAATGGAGTGGGAGAGAAGGGCAGTGGTGCAGAAAGACAGAGAGATTAAGGTTAATTACTCTCGTTACTATGGTAGCAGCCCAGAAGATGAAAAGGTAGACACATATTCAATGTGAATCCTACACAGGATCATATGCTCTCTTTCACCAAGTAACTGGAAGCAAGCAGCAGAAATGAGTTCCACTGCTAACCCACCTTACTCCAAATGAAGTCTGCATTCTCAATCACTTTAAGGCTGTAATAGCAGTGCTGCCTGAACCCAAAAATGTCTTACTAGTTTCTACATTGGCCTTTCTTTTAGGATGGTCTATTGAGTTGTGTTTTGGCTGTGGTCCCTCAAAATCCAATCCTAGGTTCTGAGAAGATGGAAGAGCAATAGACAACAACAAATCAACCACTTCAAGACTCGGAATTCAGACACTGGAATATAACAACTTGGGGAGGAAAAGAAGGAGGGAAGTGGATCCCTAGGACCCAAGAAAGATCTAAAGGGAAAATTGGAGTCCACACAGAAAGTGAAGAGACAGACCTCAACACAGAAAAAGGAGACAGAAAACTGCACTTACTCTCCAGTACCTGGCTCATGGTGTGAGAGAGGAGGCTCAAATTTACAGAGACACAGTGAAAGTAGGTGACTCCAGAGGCCTCCAGGGAGAAACACACCGATGGAATGGAGCAGTAGATGCTGTGAACTACCACGGCTAGTGAGTGACTCCAGCCCAAGTGTTAGCCATGTCCTCTGGACAGGGTGCCTGACCAGATGCAATTTTAGGGAGGTGTCAACTGAAACTGGGACTCAGAGCACCCCTGGAGTTGCCTTCATCTCAGGACTCCCAGTGACTGGGTGAGGGACAAATGTAGGACACATCTGTGGTCATGGAGCTGTGGTCAGGCAAGCTGTGGGGAGTGGCTGAGCCAGAGATCAACCACACATTCAGGGCTAGAAAAGGGTCAGCCCCAGTAACACAGAGAGCCAGAGGCAAGCCACATGAACAAGCTGTTGGGAATACAGCAAAGCCAGTTCATCAGGTGTCCAACCTTGGTGTTCTTCCCTGGCAGATAGCTCTGAGGATGTTTTGCTTTCAGTGTTCTCAGCAAAACATTGAGACCTTACACTTTCGACTTGCCATGCACTTTCCTCCTTTTTTTACTATATATAAATAAAAGTATAGACTGTGCTGAGTTGTTGCTGCCTCTCTACCAGAGAGGTCAGGTCCCACCTGGTCCCACCTTTCCTTTTATTCTGTGTCTAATTTTTTTTAATCTCCTGTTGCCCTCTTTCAGGCCCCCACTGGCTGCACTGGTTGCAGTAGCAAGCAAGAGACACTCAGAGTGTTGTAAACTAAACAACTCAGGTCCTAAACCTACAACCAGAGGCCAGGATTATCAGTCTGAACTTCTGTGGAGTTCAAAGCACCAGAATCAGAACCCCACCCTATTCCCAATGCAAGATTGCTGGGATTATTCAGAAACGTACACTAATCCTACTGTAGGCTTACTGAGATAATCCAACATGAATCATGGCTCTTTCTCCCTCAGTGTCTACCAGTGACAGCAGAAACACACCCTTAATTGGACACAAACACAAATCTGTAGACCCGAGAAGATAACCACTGCCTTGAAATCACTTAGAAATGTCTCTTTTTGCTTTTTTTATTTGCATTTCTTTTTTCATTCTTTCTTGATTGTTTATACTTTTTCATAAATGTGAGAATTGCCTTTAGTTTTTTTGTTTTGTTTCATTCTTTTTTTTTTTTCCTTCTTTTCCTCCTGTCTTCTTCACCACTTTCTCAAAGCATGGTCAATCTTCCTTTGTCCTTCAGTTTTGCTTCTAATTTTTTTTATTCTTTATTTCTATATTTTTCCTTTTATCCCTTTTAATTTTTTTCCCTTGGGGATAAAATTGCTCTAATGAGGGGATGTTTACTGTATATGATTTTTTTATTTGTTTAAGGTTTTGTTATATAATCATAAATCTTGTACCCAGAGTTACAGGTGGCAAATTAATAGTTATCACAGTTTGTCACTTTCTGGACTGTGCCTGACATTATTGTTATTACTGATTGTAATAATTTAGTCACAGTGCCATAGTTATTATAATCAGTTGTTTCCCTTTGTATGCCAATACTGATATTGTCTGGGGGGTCATAAACAATACCATAGTTGAATATCAAAGAACTAGATGCTAGATTAAACAGTCAGCACCTTCTCATCCCTAATAAATTGAAGAAGCAGGATGTTGGGACAAACTCAAAAGCCAAAACAAGCTACATCCAGAAGAAAACCCTGAAAAGGAGTCATTTACTAAAGAAGTCTCAATACTAATAATAAAGCCACCTACTATAAGCAATTTATAAGCATCAATGCAAAAAACAAATTCTAAAAAATAGAAAATGAAAAAATACAGAACAAGATGCAAACCTAGACCTCCAGGTTTCCCAAAGAAAATCCAGGGATCCCTGAAGTAAAACACATCAAATGCCACCTAGCTGAATTCTCTGAAATGGAAGCAGCAGAAGTAACAAAGTAGATGAATGAGTCTCTAGAAAAAAAAATCAAAAATAATTTCATAGGTAACTAAAGAGATGACGATCATAAAGAAGTACATGGTTAGTGAATCTAGAGTAAATACAGATAAAAACTAGAGGACTTCAGGGAAGTGATAGAAACCACGAATGCAAAGCATGGAAAAGAATAAAACATAAAACAGATTCAAACGGATATCCATGAGATTAAAAATTTTATTGAAACTATATGCAGCAGAATCAATCAGTGGAAAGACACACTATCAGATGTACAAGACAGATTTATGATTAGTAATTATCAAATAAAAATCTTCTTAAAATAGCAAGGGACCATATAAACTGGGCACGGTGGTGCACATCTGTAATCCCAGCACTCAGGAGGTTGGGGCAGGAGGATCACCACAAATTCAAGGCCAGTCTGGGCTACAAAGTGAGTTCAAGGCCAGCTTGAATCACACAGTGAAACCCTGCCTCAAAAAAATATAGCAAGGGACCAAGAAAAGTCAACCCAACAGCTGCTAGCTGACGCAAAGAAGACTAACATAAGATTAATCAGAACCAGTGACAACTCAGAAGGCAGCAAAAATGACATTAAAAAAAAAAACCTGTCCACAGAAGCAATGGCAGAACACTTCCCAAGTATGGGAAAAGAATTTGACATACAAATAAGTGAGGCATGCAGAACTCCAATTAGCCATGATCAGAAAAAAACTACACCAAGGCGTATAATAGTCAAGATTTGCAAAATTAAACACAAGAACAATGTTAAAAGCTATTAGAGAAAAGAAACAAATCACCTATAAAAGAAAGCTTATCAGAATCACAGCAAACTACTAAACACAAATGCTTAAATCCAGGAGAGTTTGGAGTGAAATATTTCAAGTCCTAAAAGAAAACAACCTCCAACCCAAACTGACGTACCCCACAAAATTATCTTTCAAAACTGAAGGGGAAATAAAACCTGAAGAAATTAATGAACACTAAACCAGCACTCCAAAACTTCTGAAGGATATTCTAGAAAAAGACAATGAGGACAAATATTCCATAAATCCCATTAGAATGAATCCACCAGGCAAGGCAAACAATTAAACAGAGAGGGAAAGAAAGGTAACCAACAGGAAAATAATAGGACAAGGATAAGTCAAAACATATCAGTTATATCCATTGATCTAAATTGTCTCAATTCATCAATCAAAATAAACAGACTGGCAGAATAAATTAAGAAACAACTTCCAACAATATGCTGCATACAAGAAACACATTTAAGTCAAAAAGAAATTCATAGACTGAAAGTCAAAAGATGGAAAACAATACTCCATGCGACAGGAGCTGGAAAAAAAATCTAGGGAAGCTATTCTATTTGCAGACAAAGTGGATTTCAAGCCAAGACTGATTAACAGAGGAGAATAAGGTCACTAATGAAACAATCCAAGAGGAAGAGGTAACAATCATAAATATGCATGCCCAAATACTGGTACGCCCAACTACACAAAACAAATATGAATGGATATGAAAAGTCAAATAAGCAGTAATACAGTTGTAATGGAGGAACTCAATACCCTATTGTCACAAATAGACAGGTCAACAAGACAAAAACTCAACAAAGAAATACCAGAGTTGAACCAAACCTTGAACAAACAGACTTGGAAGATATCTACAGACTGCACAACAGAATACACATTCTTCTCAGCTGCACATGGGATCTTCTCCAAAAAAGACCTCATACTAGCTCATAAAACATGCTTAAGTAAATCCAAAGGAACTGAAATTCTCCAATTCATATTATCAGATCACAGTGTAATAAAATTAGAAATCAAGGGCAAAAGAAACCACAATAACTTCATAAACATATGGAAATTAAGTAACACCCTCTTAAACAATCAGTGGGTCACAGATGAAATAAAACAAGAAATTAGACAGTTTCTACAATTAAACAATAATGCCAATATGACATACCAGATTTTTTTTTTTTGCAGCACCAGGGATCCAACTCACAACCTTGCACTTGTCAGGCAGGTGCTTAGGCCACTGAGCTAAATCCCCAGCCCTTGTCTTTTTGAGACAGGGTCTCACTATGCCATTCAGGCTGGTCTTGAGCTCACTTTGCAGCCCAGACTGGTCTCGAACTCACAACGATCCTCCTGTCTCAGCCTCCCAAGTGCTGGGATTACAGGCATCTGCCACCAGGCCCAGCTGACATACCAGAATTTATGGGAAACAATGAAAACAATTCTAAGAGGGAAATTTATAGCAGTGAATTCCCACATTGGAATAACAGAGACAACTCAAATAAGTAATGTTGAAGCTTAAGCTTCTATAAAAGGAAAAGCAAGTTAAACTCAAAGTGCATACAAGGGAAAAAAAATTATAAAGATCAGAGTAGAAATTAATGTAATTAAGACTAAGAAAACAGTACAAGAATCAATGAACTGAAGTGCTGGTTAATTGAAAGATTAAATGAAATAGACAAACCTTAGCCAACCTATGAAAAAAGAAAACACTCAAATTAATGCAGTCAAGAAGGAAAAGGGCAAAGTCAAACAGACCCTGCAGAAATTCAGAAGATCATCAATAGCTATTCTGAGAAACTATACTCTAATAAGATGGAAAACAGAGAAGAAATGTAGAGCTATCTAGATATATATGAATTAACAAAGCTGAATCAAAAAAGTATAAAAATTGTAAGTGACCCCGTATCAGAAAATGAAATTGAAGATATAATTAAAAACCTACCAATGAAGGAAAAGCTAGGTCCTCATTGATTCACTGTTAAATTCTACAACAAATTTGGAGAAGACCGAATACAATTACTACTCAAACTCTTTAATGAAATTGTCAGGACGGCAATACTCACAAATTCTTTCCTGGAAAAAAGCATCACTATGAAACCAAAACCAGAGAAAGATCTAACCAAAGATAACTACAGGCCAATCTCCCTAATGAACATAGTTGCAAAAATCCTCATAAGATACTAGCAAGTGGAATGTAGCAAATCATCAAGAAGATTATGCACCATGACCTAGTAGGGTTCATCCCACAGATGCAGGGATGGTTCAACATATGCAAATCAATAAATGTAATACATCATATAACACAGCCAAGGACAGGTAGGCCTGGTGAAGGTCCACTAAGCATACTCTACCCAGATGGGGGGTCTCAGTGCACCCTGCAAGACCTGGTAAAGTCCCACACAGTGACCCTAACTAGCCTTTGAGTGTCAGCATGCCACACAGGGCTCCATAAGGCACCCAGCAACCACAACCAGCCAGGGAGCATTGGTGCACCATGTGGGGCCTGCTGAAGGTCCGCCCAGCATACTACACTCAGCCAAGGAGCATCAGTGCACTGCGTGGGACCTGATGAAGCCCTACCCAGTGAGCCCAACCAGACTCAGGGCATCAGAACTCCACAAGGGGTCCTGTAAGGTCCTGTCCAACAACCCCAACTAGTTGGAGAGCATTGGTGAGCCATGTGAGGCCTGCCAGAGGTCTACCCAGTGCACTCCACCCAGCCAGAGAGCCTCAGTACACCACACAGGGCCTGGGAAATGCCTGCCTAATGTCACCTACTCAGCTGGGAAAATCTCCTCCAGAACAAGAGCCATCACCAGCTTAGGAAACAAATGGACATTGCATTCAGCTGCCCTGGAGGAATACAGGAAAATGACAAAATGAAAGAGCAAAATGCAATCTCAAACCTCCAGCCCATCCCAAACAAATCCAGGAGACATGGACATAGAAGCAGGTGTAAGTCACACACCTGAAATTTCTGAAATGATAGCAACTGAAGTAAAGAAACAACACTATGAAACTGTAAAGGAAATCAGATCAGAAATAACCTCCCAGGCAAAACAAGAAATGATAAATGTAATGAAAGAAATGTTGAATACATCTAAAGAAGACATAGTTAAAGAAATAGACGAGCATTGGAAAATGACAGAAACCTTAAATGAACAATATAGGAAAGATCTAGGATAGATAAAACAGATTCAAAGAGATATCCAGGAAATCAAAAATTCCATCAAAAACTGGTAAAAACCACTTGAATGAATGTAAAGATAGACTTTCAGATCTTGAAGACAAGATTGTAGCTAATGACAAGGAAAGGAAAGATCATTTAAAAATAACAAGGAACTAGGAAACAACAATTCAATAGTTGCAAGATGATGCAAAGAAAAACAATATAAATTTGATAAATGTAAATAAAAAAGGTGACAACATAAATTGTATAAAAAGACTATTTACAAAAGTAATAGCAGAAAATTTTTGAAGCACAGGAAAAGAAACTGACATACAGATAAGTGAGGCATATAGGACTCCAATTAACCATAATCAAAATAAATCTACACCCAGACACATAATAAACATCCCAGAAATTCAGTGTAAGAACAGAATACTAAAAGCTGTTAGAGAAAAGAAACAAATCACCTATGAAGGAAAGCCCATCTGAATCACAGCAGACTTCTCAACACAAACCATCAAGTCAAGAAGAGCATAGAGTGAAGTATTCCAAATCCTAAAAGAAAACAACTTCCAACCCACATTGATGTACCCTGCAAAACTATCCTTCAAAATTGATGGAGTAATAAGATACTTCCATGACAAAGAACAGCTGAAGAACTTCATGAAAACCAAATCAACCCAGTGAAGGGTACTGAAAGATATTTTAGATAGACATAAAAATGACTACAACTTCAAGAACACCAACAGAAAAAAATAAATAAATAAAAAGCAGGACAAACAATTAAAAAGTGGGGAAAAGCAAAAAACCAACAGCAGGAAGATAACATGAAAGAAATAAGCCAATATATATCAGTTATAACCATTAATGTAACTGTCCTCAATTCACCAATTAAAAGACTGGCAGAATGGATCAAGAAACAAAATCCAAACATATGCTGTATACAAGAAACCCACCTAACACAAAAGGAAATTCATAGACTGAGAGTCAAATGATGGAAAGCAATACTTTATGCAACAGGAGCCCAGGAAAAAGCAAGGGTAGCTATTCTGTTTACTGACAATGTGAACTGCAAACCAAAAATGATCAAAAGAGATAAAGAAGGCCACTTCATACTGCTTAGGGGAAAATTTCAAGAGGAAGAGGTAACAATCTTAAATATATATGCACCAAATATGGGAGCACCCAGTTACATAAGACAAATATTAACAGACAAGAAAAATCAAATAAGCAATAACAATTATCATGGGACAACTTAACACCCATTGACACAAAGAGACAGATCAACTAAACAAAAAATCAACAAAAAAATAACAGAACTGAATCAAACTCGTGAAAAAATGGACTTAGTAGACTTGTATAGAGTAATCCATCCATCAAAATCAGAATACACATTCTTCTCAGCTACACACAGGACTTTTTCTAAAATAGACCATATACTAGACCATAGAATGTGCTTAATTAAATGCAAAAGAATCAAAATTATCCCATGCATTATTATCTGATCATAGTGCCATGAAACTGGAAATTAATGACAAAAAAAAAACTGCAAAAACGCCATAAACACATGGAAATTAAATAATACATTCCTGAATAATTAGTGAGTCACAGAGGAAACTAAAGAAGAAATTAAACAATGTCTACAAGTAAAAAAGGAAATACAATTTATGGGAATCTGCAGGACACAATGAAAGCAGTCCTCAGAGGGAAATTTATTGTGGTGAATTGTCATACCAGGAAAACAGAGTGAACACAAATAAACAACATGATGCTATACCTCAAACATCCAGAAAAAAACAGCAAGTCAAGCCCAAAGAAGAGAGGAAATTATAAAGATCAGAGCAGAAATTAACACAATTGAGACTAAGAAAACAATACAAAGGATTAATAGATTGAAAAGTTGGTTCTTTGAAAGAATAAATAAAATTGATAAACCTCTAGCCAGCCTTATCAAAAAAAAGGAAAGAAAAACCTCAAATTCATGCAATAAAGAATGAAAAGCGTGAAAAAGACCCTGTGGAACTACAGACCCTGTGGAAATACAGAAGATCATCAACGCCTATTTTGAAAACCTTTACTCTCATAGGTTCAGTAACACATAAGAAATCGACAGATTCCTAGAAACATGTGAATTACCAAAGCTGGATCAAGAAGATGCAAAACTGCTGAATAACCCAATTTCAGTTAAGGAAATTGAAAATGTAATTAGAACCTTACCAACAAACCCAAGTCCTGATGGATTCACAGCTGAATTCTACAAGAAATTCAAGGAAGACTTAATGCCAACACTCCTCAAACTCTTCAATGAAATTGAAAGGGAAGCAAGTCTCCCTAACTCATCCCTGGAAGCAAGTATTACCCTAATACCAAAACCAGAAAAAGACCCAACCAAAAAAGAGAACTACAGGCCAATCTCCCTAACGAACATCAATGCAAAAATCCTCAATAAAATACTGGCAAACAGAATGCAGCAAGTCATCAAGAAGATTATATACCACGACCAAGTGGGATTCATCCCAGGAATGCAGGGATGGTTCAACATGCACAAATCAATAAATGTAATACACCATATCAATAGGGCCAAAGGTAAGAATCACATGATCATCTCAATAGATGCAGAAAAAGCTTTTGATAAAGTCCAACACTCATTCATCATAAGAACCCTACAGAAAATCGGAATAGATGGTCTTTACCTCAATCTGATAAAAGCCATCTATGACAAACCAACAACCAGCATCACATTAAGTGGTCAAAAACTGGAAGTTTTCACTCTAAAATCACCACTCCTATTCAAAATAGTGCTGAAAACATTAGCCAGAGCAATTAGACAAGAGAAAGAAATGAAATGCAAATGGCAAATAAATATATGAAAAAAATGTTCCACATCATTGGTCATTAGAGAGATGCAAATTAAAACAACATTGAGATTTTATCTCACTCCAGAAAGAATTGCCTAGATCCAAATCTACAAAAAATAATGTAATTATTTCTTGGAAAAGAACAGTTAATACTCATATGATTAGATCAATTTTGCATGTCTATATCTGGAAATCTAAGCAACTCTTTTGAAGATAACAATATGCAATATAACAACCATTGTTAAATTCCTACCATCTTGTTTTGAAAGCCTATATTGTTATGTTTTGAGTTTTTTGTTGTAGTTTGTTTGTCTCTTTTCCTTTTTGTTTTTCTTTTCTATGTGTTTCTTTCTCAATAAAATAAAATAAAAAATAACAGAGCCAAGGACAAAACCATATGATCATCTCATTAGATGCAGAAAAAGCACTTGACAAAGTCCAACACCCATTCATGATAAAAACTCTTCACGAAATTGGAATAGATGGTCTTTATCTCAATCTGATAAAAGCCATCTGATAGAACCAGCAGCCAGCATCATACTAAATGGACAAAAACTGAAAACTTTCAACCTAAAATCAGGAACAAGACAGGATGTCCACTATCACCACTCTTATTCAATATAGTTCTGGAAACATTAACCAGAGCAATTAGACAAAAGACAGAAATAAAAAGAGTAAGGATAGGAAAGGAAGAAGTTAAATTATGGTTATTTTCAGATAACATGATACTTTACATAAAAACCACCAAAACTCACAAAAAAACCACCAAAAGATTCCTGGAATTAATAACCAAATTCAGTAGCATAACAGGATTCAAAATCAATACTTCAAATAGCTTTCCTGTCCCAAACTCACCAAGGAAAAAATTAGTGAAACAAGAAATTTCATAATAACATCAAGAAAAATGAAATACTTAGGAATCAATCTAACAAAGCAAGTAAAACACTTTTATGTTGAAAACTACTGTACTCTGAAAAAAGAGATCAAAGAAGATATCAGAAAATGGAAAGATATCCCTTGTTCTTGGATAGGCAGAACCAATATAGTGAAAATCACCACACTGACAAAATTATTGTACAGACCTAATGGAATCCTGATCAAAATACCAATAACATACCTCACAGAATTAGAAAAATAATCCTAAAATACATTTGGAACCAGAAGAGTCCTAGAATAGCAAAAGCAATTCTCCAACAACAAAGGCAAGGCAGGGAGTACCGCAATGCCTGACTTGAAATTATACTACAAAACTACTGTAATAAAAATAGCTTGGTACTGGCAAAAAAAAAAAACAGACATCAGAATCAATGGGATAGAATAGATGGTGCAAAAAAACAGCAAACCACACTCAGTCACCTTATCTTTGATAAGGGGGGCCAAACACCTTCACTGGAAAAAAGATAGTCTGTTTAGTAAATGGTACTGGGAAAATTGGCTTTCCATATGCCAAAGATTAAATCTAGACCCATATCTCTGACCACAAACTAAACTAAAATCAAAATGGATCAAAGATCTAAATATTAAAACAGAAACAATTAATGTGCTAGAAGATAAAATCGGTAAAACTCTTGAAGACATAGATGCAGAAAAGACATAATGAATAAAATCCCAATTGCACAGGAAATATCACAGAGAATCAACAACTGGGATCTCATGTTATTAAAAAGTTTTTCCATAGCAAAAGAAACCACCAACTGAGTGAAGAGACAACTTACCTAATAGGAAAAATTCTTACCGGCTGTTCCTCATACAATGGACTGTTATCTAGAATATATAAAGAACTGAAAACAATGAGACCCCCCAAATTTAAAGGCCCAATTCAAAATTGGGCATCTGAAATGAATAGAAACTTCTCAGAGGAGGAAGTACAAACAGTATACAAATACATGAAAAAGTGTTCAACATCACTGGCCCATTCTAATATGTAAATTAGAATAACACTGAGATTCCATCTCACTCCAGAAAGAATGGCTATTATCAAGAAATCAACCAATAATAAATGTTGGGATTCTGTGAGGGGAAAGGAATCCTTCTCCACTGTTGGCAGTACAACAACTATGAAAATCAGTATGGTGATTCCTCAAAAAACTGAAACTAGAGATTCCATTTGATCCAGCTATTCTCCTTTTGGTATCTTCCCAAAAGAGTTAAAAGCATCATACCACAATGATATATGCACAGCCATGTTTATAGCTGTGCAATTTGTAATAGCTAAATCTTGGAAACAGCCCATATGCCCATCATGGATAGATAAAGATGCATGGATAAAGAAAATGTGGTTTTTAATAACAAATGCTGGTATTACAAGTTTTCTCGTGTGGTGCACAACATTGTAAACGTGCTAAATGCCACTGAATCACACACTTTGATATCATTAATTGTATGTTATGAGAATTTTAATGCAATTTATTTTACAAGAGTTAATGTGAGACACTGATGGTAAGATGCCTGGACACTAGGAAGAGCCAGACTTGTGCCTTTATATGCCTGAAGAAACAGGGCAAGGTACAGGTGAAGTCCACAGTGAATGGGCACCAAAGCAGAGGGACCACCAGGCAAGCAGTGGACATGGAAGTGTGCAGTTCCCACCAGACATGGCACCAACACAGGGAGAGGGAGAATAGGGAAGAAGAACCCGCATCGCTTCCTTCCCACCCTCTATTCTGTTCTCTTTGGCCAGACCCAACAGAAGCCAAGTAAGGTACAAGCTATAGATGTTAGCCTTACAGGATCAGAGCAAGATGAGGCAAGTGCAAAACAGATCTAGCACACGTGTAAGCCAAGCAGAACAACCAACACACATACGCAGGCTGGAAGGGGTGGAACAACCCAACCAAACTTTAACCAGTTTCTTTTCAAAATCTGTGGAGGAATAGCTGTTCTTAAAATCAGGTATAGTTCAAACCCATCCAGGAGTAAGAGCCCCTTCCAATGAGTGAGGCACAGGCTTCGCAGACACTGGCCTTAGTTGGGTAAGAAAGCAGAAAGAAATTTCATTCAAAGCAGTCTTTCCCATGCTACTGCCCAACTTCACACAGTTCTTTGGTCTCTTGCGTTTGCCTGAGTCACAGAGTATTTTCCATCCACAAGCAAAGTACAGCCACCGTCGCCTGGTACCAGAAGGCCTATTACCCATCCTAATCCTTTTTTGAGTGGGGAGAAAGAAATACCCATGAGCAACTCTAGGTTGTACATATACTCTCTAAAAATCTCAGATGTACGGATCATTTTCCCACTTTCTTGACCTTCTGATTTCACTGATGAGGCATCTTTTAAAACAAGAACATTTCCAAACATCCTTCTGAAAGCAGCCCCAGTTTAGCTAAGGACGGACCAGGTCTGACTGTCTCCACCTCCTGACACCACACAGCCTCCTGTGCTATAGCAAAGTCCAGATGGAGGTGACCACTGGGGCTGTTGTTTAAAGACAAGCTTCCCGGATGCCAACCAGTCACCATCTGTTGTTCTGTCCCCTAGAAGACCCTGTCAAACAGAACCACAGGA
>RJWT010026478.1:0-15840 GCA_004365215.1 Cuniculus paca | reverse complement strand
AAGCAAACTGGGAACAGAGAAAATAATTAGGGATTCATACCTTTAAAATATCTATTAGGATATTTTAGTTTATTGCTCAATGATTTAATCAGTGTTTCCATGTTCTCATTGAAAATACTTTTCGTTCCCCACAACAGGTAGATTGCAGTGGCTGCACTTTGGCCCATGTATTCTGATGAGACTGTTCTAAACATTGTTAGGTCAAATGGATTGTTCCCGGAACCAAATGACACTCAATTTTCTAATAAGAGCTTAATGTAAATAATTTAAAAATTAAAAATAAACAAATTTTATCTAAGATTAGCTGAGCTATTTTGCCAATTATCTTGGAAAGTTTTTTAGTGCTAATAACTTTGATGTTTGACTGTTTATTATGAGATAAAAACTGCACTCACAGGCGTTATGCAGCTTCAACCACTACGACCTCACAAATGTCGTGCTGTTATTAGTCACACAGAGATGAGAAAGGAGGACCGAAAGGCAAGGCAGTTTGTCCATGCGGTTTGTCTAGCAATCGGCGGCACCAGAACTTGAGTTCATTTCAGAGTCCCTCACCACGTAGAGTCACTCTCCACCTTAGCTATTCCTATTTCCCGGTTAATTTTCTAATAATCCACTCTTTTCCTAATTCTGGTAATCTAACACAAACATGGCTTAGTTTAGAAAGGTAAAATGAAGTTGAAACAATAGCAAAGTATCTATTCCTAGTAAAACCTGCTCTCTTTTTTAATAGAGAAAGTTAACATCAGGCAATCAGGTTATGGTCAGGTACAGCACAAGAGGTGATTCCTCAGAAATCAGGAATTACTATTCCAATAAATTGAATTTGGTAGTAACAAGTGCTAATGAGGCTGCAGTCAAAAAGGAACACTTCTACATTGTTGGTGGGAATATAAGCTAGCACAACCACTATGGAAATCAATATGGAAATACCTTAACAAACTAAAAATAGAATTTCCACTGACCCAGTTATACTATTCCCCTTTTATTCCCTTTCTAGGTATCTTTCTGAAAGAATTAAAGACTTCATATTCCAGTGATGTGTGTATACCCTTGTTTATAGCAGCACAACTTATAATAGCTAAATCTTGGGAAAGATCTATATGTCCATCAACAGATAGATAGATAAAGTGTGCTACTGTACCCAACAGAGTACTACTCAATGGTAAAGAAGGACAAATGTGAATCATTTGTAAGAAAATGGATGCACCTCGAGACCATAACATTAAGTAAAATAAATCAGACACACAAGTTTAAAAGTTCCATGGTCTCTCTTATAGGAGAAACCCAGAAGTACCATGAAGAGAAAAATAAAGACGGATAATAGGAAACAGCAAGCTACACCTTATGCAAATAAGAAGAGGACAAGATACTGGGGCAGGGGGTGGGGGGAGGGAAAGCAAAAAAAGTTAACAGTGAATGGAACTCCCAACAATCCCTCACAATGAACATAATCATTATGGACTACAAACATATACTAACACTTAAAAAAAAAAAAGAAGATATAAAATACCAAATATATTGGAGATTGCACACAAAGATGTATCACAAAGATGTTAACATTGTTTAAATAAAAATGATGAAAAATGTAAGTCATTTTCAAAGGAATCAATTATGAGAAACATACATAATACAATACTGTATAATCATTAAAAGGAAAGAAATAGATACATGTGCATTAAGGTGGATCAATCACCAAGACACACTGTTAAGTGAATGATCAACATGCTTACTGCTATGTCTCATATGTTACCAATTATCTTTTAAAAAGACAGGTAAACAAACACATACAAAACAATGTACACACTGGAAGGAGCTACAATATTGTATTTTTTTATTTTAAAAAGAATAAACAAAACAAAATAAAACAGAACAATGCAATCAGAACAGAAAAATGAAAGCGATACAGGACTTCAAAACCAGACAACAGGAAATCAACAGTTGCTACCAAACTGTCTCATTTTCTTCAAAATAGTTGTTCATACTAATATTGTATTAGCTGTCTCTGAATCAAAGAAGTCAGAATTTGCTATGCAATTATTTGTGTGATTCTAATTATTTTGTCATGTGCATGAGTCATTTAAAAGTGTTTCAATAAAGCAGTAGTCATTCAGTCAGTGTTTGTAGACCCAGACAATAATTAGAACCCATGGGCATGTTTCTACAGAGGCACTGGACTTGGAATGAGATAGGGATATAACATGACTCTGTAAGACTAGCTGGGTTTCTCTGTGTAAAGTCTTCATCTATCAGTCACGATATCATTGGAAGGGAAGTTGATATAGCTCACAGATCTGTAATGGTCAGATGCAATAATATGCAGCCTGACACTCTCTAAAGTGCAACTATGGAAGGAAATATTGTCATGTCATTGTTGTCACTGTCGTTCATTGATGAGGCAGACTCTGGTTCACGTTGAGAAATCACGCAGTGAGAAAGGAGAGACCTAACATGAACTATCAGACTTGCCACCTCAAACTGATCCGCCAAGTATTTGCAGAATAGCCCCTCACCTGGTACCAGGTTCCCATTGTTTTGAAACCAGATGTGAAGGTATTCATCATTCAGTGATGGGGAAAATATTTGTTTGGAGACATACTTCGGTGAATCTTTGCAGAAAAAGGTAAAACAAAAAGGGTACCCGTGAGATAAGAGAACCAGTCTTGTCCCTTTGAAGACAAAGGGGTGGGGAGAGACGAGAGGAGATCGGTAAATAGCCAGGGGTGCAGCAGTATGGGCCTCCACATTATGACTTCAGGTTGGAGAAGCTGGTAAAAGGATGAGGGTCTTTCAAGACAAAAGGGGAGATGAGGAGAATTACAATGAAGTCAAAAGAGAATCGAGAATCAATAATCAAAGAGCCTCCTGGGAATAGAAGGAAGAGTTTGAGGGTAGAATTGTAGTTCAGTGGTGGAGAGCTCACTTCCCATATGTGAGGCCTGGTTCAACTACCAGCACTGCTAAATGAAAAATGAAGACTTTCGGGCTGCCACTGACATGGGCTGAACTCCGGGCCAGGCCTGTACGTCTAAGGGGCAGGGGCCCCAGCTGACTTTAGAATGACATATTATTTCCCCAAATAGGTGCTTGGCCATTAGAGTTCAATACACTTTAATGTTAGACTGAGTTTGCAAAAGGCAACTCTAGCATAGTCAGCCCAGTGGATTGATTATCCGCAATCAGCAGGAATATTCCTAGGTGAAGTGCAAATTGCTCTCCCCGGTACTTGACCCTTCCAAACCATAATGATAATTGCTGCTGTGTTGCAAGCTGGGCTTATGAACAACCCAGGGGTTGGTGCCCTCCTTGCAATAAGGCTACGGAGCAAGAAGTGAGGACTACACACATCTGATTGTGACAAATCACTAGTTTACCTGCTCATCAGTGCACAGTAGTAGGTATTCTGTAACATCACCAAGGAAGGAATCACCACTCCTTTCTCCTCAAAAAAAAATTTTTTTTAATTAAGAATAAAAATAAAGAGTCTGTGTCTACATATATTTGGTAAGAGATGAAATAGTTTTAATAGTATCAATGATAAATCAAATATCAAATTTGAAACAATGAACTCCAAAGAGCCTCCTTCAAGTCACTTAACATTGATAAATTAGTAATGTGTTATTAAATTATTCATATCTTTTTTTCCTTGGAACTATAATGATATACTGTACACAGCACTGATAATTTACTTAGGCTGAGTCCATTCATTTAATTATGCTGCTAAACTTGGTAGGCCAATTGGTCATCATGAGAGTTTCCAGGCAAGCTAATCACAAATATATAGAACAAGTCCCTTATTGTCCCCAGCGGCTAAGTGCTAAAATGCTATTTAGTGTTCAGAAGGTTAATGTCCTGCTTATGTAAATTGTCCAATTTAACATTCAGCAGCAGTATCATAAATTCTGGCTCCAGGATTTCATTAAACGTATGTTCAAACTAGTTGACCTTAAAGGTTAACAAGCACAAGTTAAACAGGACAATTATTTAACTCACTTCTTATCAAGAGACTGAAGCGTACTAGCCATTTAATAGCTCTGCATACTTCACAATTAGAATTCTTAGAAGGCCTCTGATAAAACTGCAGGTCATGAATTTTCATAAGGATGTCAGATAATAACTATTTATCGGCACTTGTTTTTCTTTCTTATAAACTTAAACTTTGATCTTAACATTCAATTAGAAACGATTCCATAGAGAAAGCCTAGGTGAGTCGAGGAGCTGGCACTTGCTGTCTTTTGGGGTCTGCGAGAAGATTTAAAACCTGGAATCTGCATTGCCATTAACGGAGATTAATGCAGGAGTCAGGGGCTCGCTGTTAAATGCTGGGCTGTGTCAGGCATTTGGCCCAACGCTGAGTGACAGCACCACTTACTGTTTTTAGGCATTAAAGCAAACATTTGATTCTCTTCTCTAAAGGCCCCCTAAATGCCTGCTAACTTACTGGAGAAAATGCATTCGCCTCTGCGTTCCTGCTCTCATGTGTTTTAATAGGATGTAAGATTATTCGAAGCATCCTTTCCCTGGCCAACCTTGCGCTGTCCCTGCTGTCTCCCCTCTGGCACTGGGAAAGGATGAGCCAAACTCTGAGAGTGACAGCCACTGCCCTGCTACCACAGCTGGGGGGACACAGGAAGGCAAGCCCGTGTGCTGACGCCATGTGCTTTAGTGGGATCAAGCTGCAGCTTTGGGGGAGACATTATATTGGTGACCACACACCAGGAAAATCTCAACAGACGACAGTCCCCTGCACAGGACAGGCAGCCGAAGCACCTTGCAGGTTCTACTGTCCATCTTGAATGCTATTTGGAAGAGAAAGCATCAAATAAGAGCAAAGGAGATTTTATTAATAAATCATGAACCGAATTTCCGTCAGGAGCTGAGCTGGAGCAGAATATGTCATTATTGTCTACGGATGCATTTATGGAGCATGTAGTATTTTTTGAAATTTAAAAATAATCAACTCTAATGATAAAAAGAAAAGGAAAGGTAAGCAGACAGGTATTAAATCCACCTGGCACGCTCCTCATTCCGCTCTTCCTATTCCCCTGAGGTTACTTATTGTTAGAAGCTGTTTGAGGAAATAATATAAGGAAGGAATATTTTCTAGCATGAAAAAATGTGACAGTGTTTTATATCCCCTTGTGTTGCTCTTCATCCAGACTTCATCTTTTGAATATTGGCTTCAAATCCTGCCTGAAAGGAGACATAAATAAAGCGAAATGGCTAATGGACTAAAAACACTTATGATCAGGTTTTCATAACTAACATTATTAATAGCTTCAGCTGCACAGGCACTGGCACATCCTGCAATATCCATTTCTAAAGTAAGATTTAGAGCCCTATTTGCAATAAAAAGGCTAGTGCACGCAAATAAAGAATGCAGAAGAGAGGCCAGAGATGGTAGTCCCCAGAGAGAAAAGACCTCCTCCAAACAGAACACCGAGCTGACCACAGCAGGGACGCAGAACAGGGTTTCTCAGATTTCTGACAAGGATCTGGAAGGGTCTTAAATGGTGTGAGTTAAACCCTTAATTTGGAAATGCCCACCTCTTCCGACCTACTGGCATTAGTGTTTAAACTGAATGCGCTTAAAGACAATGCCACAATTCTCATCAAAGAAACCTCACACAATGCAAATAAGGAGGCTGGCACGATGAGAATGTTTCCATGGTGTGTTCTATGTCGATTTGAATTGCTGAGAATTTCCCTCCTTCAAATCTCTGTTTTAGCAAAGACAGTAGAAGAAAAGCTTTTCTGATGTCTAGGAATTCATTTTGTATTAAAAACAAAATTCTTTTAAATTATTCTCTTTTTGAAAAATATTTTGGGTTGCAGTGGGAAGATGCAAAATCATCAGGGAGCATTTCATCTGCTTTTTGCTATTTAGATTTAGTTTAGGGGAAATAATTAATTTTTACCTATTTTAGTTCCTGTGTTTTCCACTTCAGTACAATGTTTTTTCTTCAAAGTCTGAACTTTTAGAAATCATCCTATAAAAAAATTAAGTACATAGAATGGATAAGTTGTAAATTATAGCATACCTAAATTAAGTTAATTTGAAAATACATAAGATTTATGGGATTGACATAGTTACTTCCATTTACAACTTCTATTACAGTTGGGTCCCTACCCTCAGTTATTGTTAAATATATGAAAATACTGGAATCTCAGTATCCTGTCCCCCTTATAAAGCTACATTAATATTAGAGATTATAAACTCTTTGCTTTAAAGTATAGTGATAGGTTTGAAGTTATATAACAAACAATAGCAAAGTTTTTCTTCTTCTTTCAGAATCTCCTGGTTCTAAAGAATATTATCAAGAAAGATGTTTGTCACAAGCAATTAAATAAAACAGGGACCTCCCACAGGAGTCTATGGGTGTTCAGTAGTTATTTTAGTCCTTTCTTTTGTCTGAATGTGAGTGGGATAGAAAACAAGGAATAAATGACAGGAAAAGAAAGGATGAACAATGACAGCAAAGTTTTCATTAATGACAAGGTTACACAAGAGATGATGAAAATATATAAATTAAAAAATTTGTCACAGTAAACAACATGTTGCCACTCATCCTCTCGAAACACTTGCCCTTCCCTCGAACACACTTACCCCGTTGTTCTTTACACTTTCTAAGGCATTTCTGGAAGTCCTCTTTCACAAGTGCCCTCATGACATGCGATCAAAAATATGGTTCAGGGAGGTGCCAAGTGCCATCTAAAAGAAAGGCGGACTCATGAGAACATCACGGTATCGCCTCATCCACCTACTTCACTGAGCCTTATCACTCCTGGCTCTTCCCCAAAGTTAAGCCAAAATGACCGCAAAAGGCAAACATTTTTGCTTGGCTCAGGACAACAAGGCACCCAGGACAGCACAACTAAAGGCATTCAGGAAAGAGGACTCCAGAACTGCTTCAGAAAGTGACAAGAACATTAGGATCAGCATGTTTGAAGTGAGGGGGAGAATTCCGATGACTCATGGCAGTGTGTCTTTTACTGTAATCATTTTTCAGGCAAGCACTCAACCACTGAACTACATCTCCTGCTCTGGAATCATTTTTTAAATTTGCACATTCAACATATTTTTAGATCACACTCTGCAGCCCAGAGGCGTGTCAGTGCTCACTGTGGACGCAACACGAGAGTAGAGGCCATGAGTGAGAGCTGCTAGGGTGCAGGAGTGAGTAATCAAGAACAGCATTCTGCGGGTCACCCACCCCACCACTCACCACCTCCTGAGCCACAGGAAAGGGCCAGCAATTCAGACCCAAATCCACCCTGCAGCAGGGTAGCTTGGGTAGCAATGCCGTCCACTGTGAGAGAGACAGCTCCAAGGGTGCTCAGGTCACACACCAGCTAGGGCTGTGAATCCCAGCTGACACGGGGAATGGCTGGCACCTGGTGAAGCTAAAAGGTGAAAGACACTCGAATACAAGCGTTCAGTCCTACAGGGAAGGAGACCGCTATGGGTTGAATAGTGTCCTCCAAAAGATATGTCACAGACTTAACCCTTAGTCCCTGGAAACATGATTATTTTTGGAAATGGGATATTTGCAGCTGCCATCACATTAAGTTGAGGTCACACTAGGTTAGAGTGGCCCGAAACTCAATTACTAATGTCCTTATACAAAAAGAAAGGGTCAGGGACACAAAGATGGAGGAAATGCCATGTGACCATGGAGGCAGAGACAGGAGTGATACAACTAAAAGCCAAAGAAAGCAAAGGATCCCTGGCCAACACCAGAGATCAGGAGAGGGGCATGGACATACTGTCCCTCAGGGTCTCCAAGGGGAACGTCTAGTTTTTAAAACTGCAAAAATAAATTTCTCTTGCTTTAAGTCACTCAGCCTGGTGTGCTTTGCTACAGCAGCCCTGGGAAACCAAGGGAGAGATAAACAGGCCCTGGCCAGCTTTTGTCTTCCCAGTTCCCAGCACCAGCCCCCTTGACAGGACTCTGCCGGTCTTTTGTGTTCTCAGAGTAGGTGAAATTATTTCTCCCCAGAATCACCACACAGAAGTTTCAACGACTTCTTTCAAATTGGACATGCTACTCAGTCAATGACTCCAGAAATGAGACTAGGTTTTGCTCTACTTATTTACAATTGGACTCGAAAAGAAAAGAATCCTCAGATCTTCTCTCATACCAATCTCTAAAGACAGTCCTGGGTCTGATCAGGCTCTCTCATCTTCTAAACGTCTCCTAAGGACCACATTTCTATGGGCCTGCTATTTAGGACAGTCAGAAGGGGGAAGCAGCACGGCTAAACTTGGAGTCTTCTACTTTAAGATTTAGATTTAAAGCTTAAATCCTTTTGGTGAAGAGAAAATGTATCCAGCAGTTCCTTCTATCTTGCCCCAGCCAACATGTCAGCATTTCTTTACCGGGTCACTGCTTACCAGCTTTTCAGACAAGTCTTTTCATAGCATTTAGCGGTTTAAGACATCACAAAGACATCTGTGCTGACAACTGAAACTCATAATTGTAAGTCAAAAACAAAAATGTTCAGAGTTACAAGTACAAGTAAAAAAAGATGGCATCAAGTTTCTACTTCACGTGGTTGGTCTTAGTTGGATAGGTGTGCTTGACTAGGTTTGGATATCCATCTATCTATCTATTGTGTTCTGCATGCTAACAGGAAAGATCCCTCTTACTTAAATTTACATTTAGTAATTGTGAAAAATGAAGCATAGCTTTAAAGTTCCCCTTCAGACGTTTTCCTCTATAATAAGATAACACAAATGAAATGTTCTGTCATTAGCAGAGAGGCCAAGGAGATTCACTGAAGAACCAGTCTGACATTCCAGGTGATTCCAACTAGCTGAAAGGAGAGAGAGAAATGAAGAATCATGGGGCTGGGGACCTAGTTCAGTGGCCTAAGTGCCTGCCTGGCAAGCTCGAGGTCATGAGTTCAATCCCTGGTGCTGCAAAAAAGAAAAAAAAAATGGTGAAGAATCATGAATCATGATTGCAGATGTTGAGTATTTTGAGCATCAGTAAAGTGACTAATATAGTAGTTGAAGCCCATTCACAGAGTCTGGAGTAATTATCTACTTCTTCAAATGTGCAAACATTGATCTATGACCACAGGAGCAACAACAATCAAGGAAATATGATGTCACCAAATGGATAAAATAACATACCCATTACTGACTAAAAATGGGTAGATCTACACCACTACCTGAAAAAGAACTCAAAATAACTGCCTAAAGAAAGTTCTACAAACTTCTGAAAACTACAGAGAAAAAATTCAGTGATGTGAGGAGAACAATAAATGAGCAGAAGGAGAAACTTAATGAAGAATGAAATAATAATGATAAAACCGAACAGAAACCCTGGAGCTGAGAAACGCAATGAACAAAATAAAAGTGCAGTAGAGTGCATCCATGCCAGCAATGATTAAGCAAATGAAAACGTGAGCACTTACCTTTCTAGAATTGGTGCCCAGGACAGCCTTCTCCTGGTGGCTAGTTGCCAATATCAAAGATTTAAAATCTGAAGCCTTACTCCTAACTAGAATTTCAGAGAACATTTGGCAGTAAGTATACAAGAAATGAAGTGATCACTGAGCAAGGTTTCCCTGAGGAAGAGACTTTCTTTTTGTGTGTGTGCTGGTGTGGTACTGGGAACTAAACCTGGAGCCTGAGTTGTTAGGGAAACAGCATGTCCTTCAGAGTAAAGAGTGTGTACAGAGGATAGTAAGTGGGAGAGAAGATAGCAAATTTATAACAGTTAAAGAAATCCAGCGTGAGTGAAGCATAAGTCAGAGATGAGGGGGAGAGTGATCCAAGAAGAGTTTTAAGTGTGGGCAGAGTCTAGGGCCCAGAGTTTTTCAATCTCAGTACCGCCTACATTTGGGCCAGATAAATCTTTGTTGTAGGGCTCTGCCCTGAGCCCTGAGGGTGTTTGGCAGGGTTCTCACTAGGTGATAATAGCACACTCCAGTGTGACAAATCAAGAATGCCCTCAGATACTATTCCCAAGGGGAAAAATTCTCCGGGATTGAGAAATATTGAGCTGTGAATGAATCACAGGGTCGTGAGACCACATAGGGTTTGTAGAGGGGCATAAAAGAGATTATTGTGCTATAGAACACATTTTAAACTCCTTCCATCTCTGAGTGATGCGAGAAGGTAGCTGAGGGTTCTTTTTAGAAATCTGCTGGACAGAGAATGGAGGTATGGACTGAGAAGTAGCTAATGATGTAGAAAGGCTGATAGATTTGAGTCGTGTTAGGAAGTGGAATGTGGCTAGCATTAAGGGTCTTTGTGATCATGTTCCTGGTGCTGTTTTATCTTGCCCTGCTGATTCTTCCCCAGGCCTTGAGCTGGGCCCTTCAATGTCTTAAAATTTCTGATGTCAACTGATTACATGTTTTGTTCACATTCAAAAAATGGCTTTCCTTGTTACTCACAGAGGATAATACCTACTCTGCACTTTTTATTAAGGTTGACCTTGGAACTCTCCCTGCTCTGAGGGACATTGTTTGCATTTCCTTTTGCAGCAAAACCCAGGCCACATGTGCTTCTTTTGATTTTCTATCTGCTTTATTTTCTGGATTCAGGACTACAAGAAGCTTGTGAAAGCACTCCTATCGCTCCCCTGATCTCTATTTGACAAGACATAAGCAGGGAGACATCTCAGGTTCAGAGGAAAACATATCATTGTTGAGTCTACCACACCATGAGCAGTTGCTGAAGCCGACAGAATGGCCTTCTGTTTATCACACAGAAAAATCAACAGCAGTCAGAGTATATTTATTACCCTACTTAGTGGGTTTCTGTATAATCTCATTATGCCCACCCTCACATGGTACAGGGCCTCTTCCATTAGTAAAAAAAGGAACAAAAGGTCATAGCTTCCCTGCAACTTCTATCCCTTAATTAGAGAGACCTTTTACTAGAGAATATAATTGGGTCATTACTGAATCCCTCTACAAAATGAAAAATACACAATTTCACTCATATTGGTTTTCCTGTGCGTGAGACACAGATCATCAATAGATGTTCAAAGAATAGCAAGGATATTAACAATGGCTATCTAAAATCCCTGAGATTCTACTAATATTCTTCATACTAAAAAAGAACCATTTTGGCCAAGTATCTCTTCAGGACTGTTTCTGATCTAACACCATTCTAAATATCTAGTTTTACAATAGCGACTATCATTTGAATGTGAATTGTTTATATTAAAATTCACCCTGAAATTTAATCTCTACTGTGAGGTATTAAAAAGTTAGCAGCTTATTGCAACTATGAGGTTTAAAGGTGGGGCTTTGGAGAGGTGATTAGGATTAAGTAAGGTCATCAGAGTTGAGCCCAATGATTGAGTTTTGATTGATGGCTTTATAAGAGGGAGGCAAGGTTGGAAATGTAACTCAGTGGTAAACATGTGTTTAGCATACCTAAGGCCCTGGATTCAATTCCCAGCACAAAAAAATCTCCCTATGTGATGCTCCATACAACATCTCGACTCTTCCAGCAAGTAAGAAATCGGTAGAGGCAGACCAGAACCATGCACCAAAATAAAACTCTTTTCTTTATAATTTATTCAGTCTGTAGTATTAGCAATAGAAAATGAACTAAGCTCACCACGAGCCATCCTCAGTGATAATCTCAGAAGATGGTACTGGCACTGAGACAAAACTCTTTCCTTCTGCATGGACACAGAGGTTTCCTTAAAGCTAACAGAGTTTCAAGAACAATGTAAAAAGATCTCCTCAGAAAGGCTTGTGAGTATATATACGTAGTGACCAAATCAGTCACACCTAGTACAGTTAAAGCTGTAGGTGCATGTCTGTGTCGGGATTTCTGCATCTGACCTCAAGTCACTGGGAACCATTTCATTCATGAAGATACTTTCTTCTTGGAGGTGAAACTATTAAATTATTTGACAAATCCCAACTTTCTCCCTCTGTCTTTTTTCTATGCCATGGTGAAGTCCTAGTGCAATAAGTTTCATGGTGTCCAAACCCAATATTGTGTAGTTCCTTAAGAACATTGCAGTTTATGTTTTCTACTGCCACATGAATGAATGCATTTCAAATGACAAGATGAAGAAAGCTTTACAAAACTTTAGAAGAGAAAAGAAGCAATGTGCTGTAGTTAACTTTGAAAGTGTTTGTTGTAGTAATGTCTGTTATGGTTTGTGTCTAGATGTCTCCCCAGAGCCTCATGCAGTTTTAGATGGGGCTTTTTCAGAAGTGGCTGAATCTAGAGTCTGTGATTGATTCATAGTGCAATGCTAGGATTAAGGGGGTTGGGATAAAGGGCAGGTGATTTCAGGTCAGTCCACTGATTGGATTAGCACTGCCCAAATCCTAGTAGACTAGATACAATATAAGGGACAAGAAGAGCCTTGTCTTCCCTTTCCTTGGTAACTTTTCTCACCTTGTGGGCACTATGAACTGTTCTTCTCTGCGATGCCCTGCTACCACATGCCACTGTCCCTTGGAGCCAGTCAACTACAGACTGAAACCTCTACAAATTATGCACTAAATAAACCTTTTCCCCTTAAAGTATGGGCATTTTTTGTCTCACCAGTGAAAAAAGTAACAAAACAATGTCCATTTTCCATTTGTTGTGATAATGTCTACAATTATGCTTGATCAAACACATGCTTATCTCCATTTTTTTAAAGAATTTTATTTCCATCAGTATCACATCTCCCCAAGATAGTTGAGCCCAAGAAATTGCAAAGAACATATTTCAATAGAGGCACGGAGGTAACCTGAAAAGGCCAACTTTTTGGCATGGAAGAAAGAACCAAACGGGAGGTGGGCAAATGAATGGTGATAGGTCCTCCTGTGGCCTTGGGTTCATGTGTCTCAATCTGCCTGAATCTATTCTATATGTAAGACCTTCTAAGACATTAAAAATCCAGGAATAAAAGAAATAAACTCTGCAAGATTACATCTTCTTGTCCTCTGTGCCTTCATTATGCTCACAATAAGCAAGAGAAACAAATTGCCTTGCTAAAAATGAAGTTTGTCTTTAGCATCACTTCCCTGATCAGTTTCTCTATCTGTGAGCTCCCTCCCCAGGTTCAAGATTATTGTAAACATAGAAATGTTGTCTCTCACTAGTGGGCAGCCAGTGTTCAGATCAGGGATGGAGGCCAGGCAAATTCCTCCACTATGGAAACCCTAGGCTTCCAGTTATCACCCATCTGGGAAGCAGAGATCTGGAAATGGAATCCTTCTCTTCTTAGACAGAGCAGCTTGAGACTGAGCGGCACGTGGCACTTTATGCTGAGCTTATACACTCATATGAGTCACTATAACCAGGCTACATAAATCTACTAGGGAAACTAAAAGAAATCTGGAAGTAAGAGCATCAATCCTCTGGGCTTAGCATCCCTCCCGGGTACCGAGAGAAAGCCACACTTCCGTGCTGGCACTAGAAGAAAACAAAACCTAACGATGGAAATCTTCATGTCAAAATATTTACCGAAGCAGCAGCACACACGGCTGTCATTCTAGTTATAGTTAAATTATGCTTTTTCTTTATGTGGATCATTTTCAAAATGCTCACAATAAAAAAAATCATAATTTTATCTTCAAAAGTACAACAATTTCTAGTTTTGAAAAATAGAAATATTTAGCATGCTATATAAATTAGGAAGTTACTCCAGGTTTAAACTTATTTTTATTTTTTTATTTTTATTTTTTTTAAAGAGAACAGAGCAAAACAAAGCAGAATAGAGTCAAACACAATATAGCATTTCAGAACAGAACACTGCAAGCAATACAGGTTTTCAAAACATAACAACAGGAGATTAACGTATATCTTTAGATGATGAATTTGGGTTTAGTGGGTCAAAAATGTACACGTTTTTGGCTAAGCACAGAAAATTGGCTTTGTAACATCTAAATGGTTCATCTTTCTCCTCTTCCTCCTCCTCTTCCTTCTTCTCTCTCTTTAGTTGGTGAGATTTTGTGACACAACAGAGCTGATTAGAAGTAAGACCCGCGGAGCACCCCCAGTCAGTCTCAAAGCACTTGGTATCACATGATTGTGTGGCTGTATTATAGATGTTCCTCATCTGATGACCCAGTTCGTTTCCTGCAACTAGCTTGTTAAATTCAGTGGTCACTAAATGAGGAATTGTACTCTATATAGTATACACGTCACAGTATTCACAAGAAAGAAATGGTCAATGGAAACTCGATGACTTTGCTTTTATTTTCATAATTCTTACATGCGGTACTGTAATGTATAACAGAACATAAAACTACAGCACTGCACTCTAGAGTCCAATCAGCAAAAGTTACTGTGCCCTTCTGTAAAAAGGCCACCGTGTGGCAGCACTGCCCCTCACATTCCCGCAGCATCTGAGCGCGGGTCATATCCTGAGTAGTGGGTCATAAATCTGAATAGTCATTAAACAGGTGATTTGTTAAACAAGAAATGTCTGCGTTGCCTTATTGTGAAAATTCACAAAAAGCTTTGGGAAAATGAGTTATGTAGTTTTGGGGGAGTTTGCTTTAAAGTATTTTATAGGCATAGATCTTTCTAGATAAAGATGAGTATGTTACCTTTCCTCAGTCAATGGAAATTATAACTATTCTTCAATAAAAATAGACAGATCTCAAATACAAAAGACTGTAAAGTGTGTAACTCCATCTACATAAAATTCTAGGGAAGGCTGAACCCTGGCGACAGACAGTAGATCAATTATTGTTGGGCCCTGGTGAGGACTTTTAGCACAGCATCAAGGGAATTTTACAAGGAGGGGATTGTTCTGTGCCATGACTATGGTAGTGGCTACAGGAGTCTATACAATCACAAGTATTCATCAAATAGTACTTTTTCATTGAAGAATCGTAGCGTGTGCAAATAGTACCTGAATCAAAGCGAGAAAAACTGGCAGGACTTGCACAGCGCTGCACAGACCTAACATTCCAGAAAGGAAGAAAGGGCAGCACTTACCATACCTGTGGGCTTAGCTGACCCATATAGTTTCCAAGTAAGTGTTTTATAAGATAGAGAGATGTCCAAGCAATGGTGCCTGCCCTTAGAAAACTTAGAAGGAAAAATGTCTACCAAGTCTGGCATTAAAACCCAGCTATGATTTGACGTGAATGCGCTATGCAACTTTTACCCTAGAGCTTTTAAACTGTATTCGTTGACCTGTCAGAAGAATGACAACCAAAAATGCTAAAGCACTTTAAGGCTAATTTTTAAATTCCTTTTTGTTTTCCTTTGGTTTGTAGAAACCAGAATCACAGCATTTGGGACCTAGCAGATGTTTGAGATTATTATAAAAAGTGAGTTCCTCTAAATCAGAGGGCCACTGGGTGGCCACCTATGGTTCTACTGCAGCTGAATGAAACAGCCAGGAGTCTCCCTCTTCCCTACTGTCTTGGTTACTTTCTTTTTCATTGCTGAGATAAAATACCTGATGCCCAAAGTTAAGGTAGAAAAGGTTTATTTAGCTCACGGTTTGTGGAGGTTTCAGTCCATACTTAGCTGGCTCCAAGGCAGGGTGGCACATGGCAGAGAGAAAAAGTTCGCTGTGGCCAGCAAGACAGCAAAAGCAACAAGGGAGGAGCAAAAAGGGAGGAGCTTGCGAGAGCAGCCTCTTTCCTTCCCTTATGTTGTATGCAGGCTACTTACCCTGGGGCAGGTGTGCACTCACACACATAATCCCAGCATGGACCACGAATCAGTCACAAGCACTAGAAGCTCCATGACTGCATGAGGCATTGGGAGGACATCCAGACACAAACCATAGCACGAACTATTCGTTTTTCTCTCAGAATTATTCTGTAACCAACTGCTCCTATTTCAACATAATACACTTTAGAGAGTACAAAGAATATGATATGTTTATTTGCTGGATG
>RJWT010026477.1:0-15811 GCA_004365215.1 Cuniculus paca | reverse complement strand
CTTAATAGAATGAATACTTATAGTTTTGCAAGGATTGACCTAAGTGTTGGGCACTGATATTCGGTCCATTTGAGATAAGTGTTTATTTTCAAATGGGATTATTTCTGTGCTCAGACTGTAATGAATGAACAAATATATCACTAGACTCCAAATTTGTATGAGATTTCTCTACAATCTGCTTCTTGCTTTCCACAATAATTATCTCTATAATTCTATGAAGATAGTGAAACCGTTGACATTCCATTTCTTTCTTGCCACGTAGCTGGGTCATTTGTAATGTGATGCATTTACACTCCCACCACCACTGCTCTGCAATTATAGAGCTCCAGTATTATGCACAACCCAGACAATAAAGAAGAGATAGGGCAGAAATTTCTGCTTGCATATCTACATTTCCCTGATCTGAGTTATTATAGGAGATAAAAGCTGATGTTTTCGAGGACTCAGTTGTCACAGAATAATAGATATTGAAGGATTTAATCATTATTGCTGATTGTACCACATATTTATATGCTGGAGGACAATTTCATACTCTTCAGGACGAGGTGCCTTAGACTCTGCTAGAAGCAACTTTCTTTGAAATTCAATTAGATGCATTTTTACTGGCATCACCATCATAAATACACACTACTACTTATGTGTCACTGCTTGTCATCAACTCCATGTGCTATAAATAACTTCTCATTATCATTTGATCTTAGAATACTGAAAGTTATAACTTCTCATCACACAATTCTGAGAGCTCTGGGTTAAAGGAATTGCACATTTGAAATGAAAATTTCATTGTCTCTAAAGAGTTTCATAATTCTTCTTGTTCAAAGTAGATTGGAAAATGAGTAAATACCACTGTGATCTGTTCTATTTCTTTCACTCTTTATTGTGTTAGTGTAAAATATAATAGTAAAAAGGGGAACTCTAGTGGCAGACCATTCAGATTCTTTTCCCAGCTCAGCTAGTTATTCTTTGTGTGACTTTGGGAGCATTATTTTAATGTGATTCATCTTCTTTATCTATAAAACAAGAATTGTGACAGTACTTACCAGATAATAAGTCTCTGTTATGTTGTTTTTATAACTATAATAACAGTTCTGGTTTAAAACACTAAGTCTCATCATCCCATTTAGGTAACATTACTGCTTCAGAAATATGAATTCTAGTTTTAAGCTCCAGGAATAGAAACCCTTGTTATCAACACACTTTGGCTGGGAGTGCTTTTAATCAATTTAATAGGTTGAACAAATAAATATTTTATAAACTCATATGATGGAATGGTCCTATCCAGGTTTCAAATGTTTGATCTCTGTCTGTGTCTCTGTTTGTGTCTGTGTCTGTGTCTGTATCTCTCTCTGTCTCTGTCTCTCTCTTTCTCATACATACAATTTTGCTATGTTTTGTGTTGATTTTGTTACAGGCAAGTATGCTCTGCAAACACTTTAAAAACTGTTTTGTCTTTCAGTGTGAGAACTTAGTAAAAGACAAAAGGATGACTTCTATTTCTCTCTTGCATTTCCTAAAGCAGTCTATTTGGCCAATTTTGGTTCATGTGCCTATCCTAAATAGTCCTACTGAGTAAGAAGTTTTCTAGTAGCAAGCAACATGCCTCAGTGATAGCCCACGTTCAGACTGGGGAAGATAGGCCTACTCAATTGACATCCTTGTAAGTAATCAGTGAAATGGGAGAAGAGTATATTATGATCTATAAAACGGCATCTAGACAAATAAAAATTTGCAGATGTGTCATAGCTATTCTATCATCTCATGCTGTCTCCTCACTTTCCATATCTCCTTTAAGTTGGCAGCTACCCAGAGGTCCAGAACAAATGTCACAGCCTACCCAATTGTTCCATTTAATTGACCTTTTATCTGCTGCTTGCCCTTCTGTTATATCTCTGGAAATAATCAGAATCCTGCTGGTGCTTCTGCCCACCACTTGGAGTGGTGGTTCTGGATTTAGGTGTTAGCATTTTTGTGGTAGCACCTATTGTGTCCCCTAGTCAAAAAATTTCAGTGTCACATCCAGATAAAAATAACTGGATGGTTGTATCAGAAACTGTGAGCCTAGGGATGGGGGTGAAGCTCGGTGATGCAGTCCTTGCCTAGCAAGTATGAAGCCTGGGTTTGCTAGTCACACACACACACATACACACACACACACACACACACACACACGATTTAGATAACCTATATAAAATCTAATTAATGGCAGATATTGATAAAATTGTCACTGTCCTGAGATATCTAGAGACATGTTTGTATTAAATGATATTTCTTACAACAAAGACAATAAGGGAAGTAAAATTTGATGGTTGTTAGTAAAAGCAGTTGTGTCAATTAGAGCAAATGTAGTTACCTCCTCTACGTTTCACCTTGAGACATTGCACGATCATTTCCTCTGCTCTCCTCTTTATTTTTTTTTGATCCTTGAAAAACTCTAATACTTGATGTATTCAGAACATGTAATTCCTGTTTTATTCCAGAGACTGCCAAATGAATAAATAATATGTTCATACTTTAGGCTTCATTTGATTTTATTCAGTGTTGCTATTTTTGCTCACCTGCTGTACTTTTTTGTGTCCTATTTCCACATGTATCTTCTTTCAGATAAAACTTTAGATGATTTCCTTTAATCTTAAAAGGTTTTTCATAATGATAAAAAAATATAACTCTGTCCTCCAAAACCAGGTGCACCTTTTAGTTCTCAACAGTAACAAAAGTGCTCGGCCCAAATGCTTTCACTGTGGTGAAATACCTTGAGGGGCCATGTTCTTGCTTTGCCAAACCTGTGGAGAGGTCATTCATGTCATTCAAATACTATGGATCTATGAATTTGCCACGTGTATCTAAAAAGACTTTAAAGCCAATAGCTTTCTACTGTTGCATAGATGTTGTTTTAGTTTAATTTCTGTTGTTACAGCAAAATACTGAGGGCTGAGTATTTTACAAAATGAAGAGATTTATTTAGCTCAGTGTCCTGGTAATTCAAAAGCATTGTGCCAACATCTAAGAGTTCTGGTGGTAGTCATCTGTCTACATCAAAATGTGGCAAACAACAAAATAGTGGGAGTGTATGCAAGAGAGAGCGCTCACTTCCTTTCCACTAAGACTTGTCTCTCTGCATTCTCACATGAGGACCAAGCTTCCAGTACATTGATTTGTGAGGAATGCATATAAACTATATGCTAACTATAGAAGTGTTTTGTTAAAACCCTTCAAGGACTTTATCATTATTATTATTTTTATCCTTATTGCTCTTATTCTATCTTTATCAATGTCTTCCTTAATTTTATCTTCTACCATGAGATGAGAAAGACTTAAAAGTCATTTAAAAATCTCCTAGCCAAATGTTGTGAATGCCTTTGAAAATGCCTTCTTCTTTACTTTTATTAAATGCTCAATTTGAACTTTGTTACAGAAGTTCCCAGGAGTCTCAAGAACTCATAGGTAGGGCTTTTAAAAAGTGATTGAATTGTGGGGACACTGTGGGTAAGAGTGATGCTAGGAGGCAGGCCCTAGTCAGAAATGGCAGGTCACCGGTGGGAAGGTGACCAGGAAGGGTCTATGTCCCTACCAGGCTCCTTTCTTTGCTTTCAGTCTCCTAACCCCCATGATGTGAACAGCTTTCTTCCACAGTGGACCATTTCCCCATGTTACTTCTGTCCTGCAGCCAGCCTTCTATGGATTGAAACCTCTAAAAAATGTGAACCAAAATAAATATCTGCTCATTTAATTTCTTGGTGTCAAGTATTGAGACCAAGCAACCAGAAAGTGACTGAGACACTGTTTTTCTTCAAGTTGTGTGGCATGGATCCCAACACTTACATGTAAAGAAGGAGCCATCAATCCTCATGTGGCTGATATTTGTAATTACCTCAGCACAACAGTATTTCCTAAAATTGTTCAGCTACCTATATATGCAAAAGAAAGCCTTTTGTTATACTTTTTTTTTGTTTTTGATGTTTTCAATACATAATTATATTGATTTTGTAATATATGTAATTTTTCAATCTCCATTTCCTCCAATATCTCTCCTCCTCCTTTCCCAATTCCTTTTCCTATCTCATAAGTCTGCCCCCTTTTCTCCTACCATCTCTCCTTTATTTTACTATAATTTATTTATATTTTGGGTTTCCCATATACGAAAAATCATGTGATATTTAACTTCTTTATCTAACTTATTGCACTTAACATTATCTTCTCAAGATTCATCTATTTTACTACAAAGAATATAAATTCTTTCTTCATGGCTAAGTAAAATTCCATTTTGGAGGTACAGTACATTTGTTTTATTCAGTCCTCTGCTGATGGGCATCTAGGCTTTTTCTTCAGTTTAGCTCTTGCATTTGTGCAGCTATAGACATGAGAATGCATTGTGTCATTGTGCTATGATGGCTGTAACTCTTTTAGGGTGATACTTTCTTAATGACAGTATTCTATGTGATCAAGTGGAAGTGTGTTCATTTTATAAGTCATACCAACCAATATGTTCAGTGTATAAAAAGAGTTTTCAAATTATCAAATAAAATTTGTGTTGTCTAACTATAACACTAGACACTAAGTGGTCAGTGTTCTTTATGATGCTCCTTATGATACACTTGTATTTGAGATGATATTTTTGCTGCATTTAATCAACTGCACATTTATATTGCATTACATTAACTCAGTGTATTTTTCTCATTTTTATTAAAGGGCTCTCTTCTTTAAATATTTGGAGTCATGTTTATAGCCTAAAACAAGAAATATTTGATAATTCTGCTTTAGGTAGCTTCCAAAATTTGAGGTCAGTTTATGTAACTATGTTAATATTTTCCTTTCACAGACCTATATTGAAAGAGTGTGAAGAGCTTGTTGCTGTATTACAGAGGACTGCTGCACTGATGGTATCTCAAGTGTTTCTTTATTGTGGTAACTGACAGCAGAAAGCTTGGCTTTGATGAAGATTTGCAAGGTGCTCTCCTGCTGGGACTGACTGTTCTAAATAGCAATGCCATTGATTCATCATTAGACTTACATCAGGAGTCAGCCCATGCTTCTCTGACCTACACAGAGACCTGTTTTCCTTTATGGCTCATACTTTAATGTTCAGATAGAGTGAACAAAGGTCATTTAATAGTTTTCATTTTCTCCCCTTTTCTATGTGGTTGAATAGTTTTAATTTTCTCCCCTTTTCTATGTGATCATTTTGTAATTTCTCTGGCTAAGTTTTTGTGATATGCTTTAGCTGTGTGAGCTATTTGTCAAGCACAATGTTATTCTATGTGCTCACCACTAGATGAAGTCAGCTCTCTCTCTCTCTCTCTCTCTCTCTCTCTCTCTCTCTCTCTCTCTCTCTCATGCATGTCTGTGCATCTGTGCATTTAGAACAGGAAAGGAAAGAAGATGAGTTGAACTTATCAAAAATCTCTATTGAGGAAAAGGAAACACTAACCTCCAATCACTGCAGATTCTAAAACCAACTAACTCTTTACCATTTGCAATGTGCTTTGTATAGACATGACATCTTTTCCCTGTATAAAATTAATGATTTAGCATTGCTTTTTAGCATGAACAAGCAAACAAATTTGGGTAAGATGTATATGGATAGATGAGTCACATATAAGACAAGGTAATGCTACTAGGTACCAAAATAAACCTCTTCCAAATCAAAATGCTTTAAATATTAATAAATCTTTTTAGTCATGTCACAATCTATTGTGAGTAGTATGGTTTTTGGGAAACCTCTTTGTGAGGGCTGCCTGAAGGATCTGAGTTCCTTCTGTAGAGTGGCTCAACTGTCTTGAAATCATTTCTTATCCCTACAGAGAAAGGGAAAAGAGAGGCATAGAATAAGAGACTGTAGGCAGAGCAACAGATACAGAGATAGTTGAAAACGTGGAATTGTAAGCTTCACCTTTGGAAATAGATGCACGTTATTAATTTTTGTTTCTAATTGTTCCAAAACTACTCATAGGACACGACCTTATTCCAAAAGAATACCAGCATATATCTTAATATGCTGCATTAAAAAGACAAAATTGGTCAATAGCTATGGAATCCCTTCTGGTTTCATAATTTCTCAAAGATAAAACACATTCAACCTTTTCCAAAGCTGTTGAGATCCAAATTCCACCAAACATGGCACACAGCTCAACATCTGAGACATTTAACTGATGCTTAACTTTCCAAACTGGGGCCAGCTATGACTTCTGGCCTAAAGATCTTTACTAAAAGGTACAGATTATATGCACAGCCTCTTCCAGTCACCACTTAATTGCCTAAATATGAAAAAAAAAATAAACACAAAATATCATGGTTATAAATGTAAAGGAATAAAACAAATGTAAAGGAAAAGTTCCTAATTTGTAATAAATCAAATGCTGCCAATCAGACTTTGTAAAAGCCCTTCTTTGGAGGTGAGAAGTTCCTGGAATAGACTCTTAGTTGACTGTTTGGAAGCATGTCTCTTGTTCACGTTTCTCCATATTTTTCCTTATCAGACCTCTGAAATGATCTTCATGTTTCATTATTGTCCCTAGTCATATCTATTGTCACAAACAGCAAGATTTTATTCTTTTTTATGGCAGAGTAGTATTCCATTGCATATCTGCACAATGTTTTCTTTCTTTTTTTTTTTTTTTTTGCTGCACTGGGGATTGAACTCACGACCTTGCGCTTGCCAGGCAGGCTCTTAGGCTGCTGAGCTAGATCCCCGGCCCTAATGTTTTCTTTATCTATTCATTAATTGATGGGCACTTAAATTGTTTCTGCTTAGTGGCCACTGTGAATAATATCACAATAAACATGAGAAAGCAGATGCCTCTTGAGGTACTTATTTCATTACTTAACTTAACCATGGTCAAACTCTGGCATAGAAAATAATAAAAAGTACTCTCATAATATATGGACAATATCTGTTAAAATCAAACATTTTTTTCAAACCATAAATGTTGATTTTGGAATCTAATTTTATTTGCCTTATTTTTCTGCTCAAGACAAGTAAACAAGCAACAATAAATTATAAGGCTATTCCTACTTAACTTTAACATAATGTTTTATCCAAGAAGTCAAGTTCAGAAGCTAACTATATTTTTCATGACAAGATAAACTTAGTTTGGACCTAATTTTTTGCTATAATCACCACTATTTACTCTTTCTTGGATGCATTACTCAATCCCTTTAAAGCTCATTTCTAAGATAAGGCTAATAATATCCTTTTTGTAATATTTGAAAACTAAATGAAATAACATTTAGGTTTCTTTTAAAGTTACCTAAGCCTTCAGAATATGATAGCTACTGTTGTTGCCACAATTTTAATATTTACTCTGAGTGTTACATGAATTTGGTTTGTTACATATTGAACAAGCACCTACTGTTTATTTACCTAGATGTAAAGTAATAATTAAGACATGACCTTCAAGCTTTGTGTTTAGTGGCCCCTTTATCACTAATCCATAGCAACTTCAGAAAATTCAAGTTTATGTTCAACATCTGATCAGTTTATAGATGTTCACAGATTAATCTTTATTTACTTGATAAACAAAACTTGGAATAACAGATGGCTTTGAGTTGGATGTGTGCTCCTTTTTTGGGCCTTAATGATATACAAAGCAATCATTTGCTGTGTAACGGTTGCTTCAGGAAATGGAGCACTTTATTTCAAAAGTACAGGGCAGATATATGGTGCATGGTCACAATGGCATAAACAGGCATGCAGATGGCAGTGACATCAATACAACCACCATAAGTGTTAGTAACAGATTTTAAGAGCCAATCTGCCTTTGGGCTTCAAAATATACTATGTATATTGCCATTCTTGATTTGTTTTAAGAAGACATTAACTTACTTTTATCTTTAACTTCTTGTTTCAGCTTTACTATTCTGAATCAAGGTATTGAATAATGCACTATGATTAGACATTTGAAATGAATTGACCAGTATTCTTGATTTCTTGCCATCCACCATAACTCTTTTCCTCCTCGCATTTCAATCTCTTTGAATGATACTACTTTTTACTCATTTAGTCTAGTCAGAATCTTAGGAATAATTCTTAAGTCCTTATAAACTAATCATGATAATTAATTAATCATTAAACAACCACTGAGGAGTAACTTTCCACTCATGTCTCTCAATCCTAGGGATGTAACGGTAAACATAAGAGTAAAATTTTCTTCAAGGCTAGAAATTACACTAAAGCAAGGAAAGATAGATAATAAATGAATAAAATATCTGATAGCAATAAACACTATGAGTAACATGGACATGACTTTATGAAAAGGAGAGTGTGGATCCATGAGACTGTGAGTAAGAAGAGTCCTCTTAAAAAAACTGAAATTTAATCTTGGGATTAAACTATAGAAGAAGAACAATGAGATGGAAGAAAAGTTTAGAATATCGGTTGGCTTCTTTGAGGTAAATAAAGTAGCTAATATAGCTCAGTGGTGGCTGGTGATGATAGTTGATATGATTCAAAACACATAGGAATGAAATCATGCGGGGGTTTATAAATCAGCTTAAGAGGTTTGTAACACATTCTGAATACAGTAATAACTCTTGAAGGGCTCTAAGCTGAATGATGATGCAGACTTATTTATGTTGTAAAAGTATCACCTGCCTCTATATCCTATACAAATCACATTACTTTCTTGTTTAAAATTCCTCAATGGTTTTCATACTTAATTGAATACATGAGAGCTTACCATATGGCTAATATGCAAATATGATAAATATAAAGTAATGATTAAGTTAAATAAAAGTTAAATAAACCCACTTCAAGGCTTTGTAGAACTAAAAACTAAATATTAAAATGAACAGTTTTCATTAAAATGAAATAGTTACTTGGAATTTTCTATTATATCAAAATATATTTTAAATAAATTTTATTTCATTCATTTCCATAATAATGCATGGCATATGTCTTCTTTATAAAACACTGAGTAGATGTATAAACATAAATTTAATAGACTCCATTAAGATGCATAATGGTGCAACAGAAGGGTGGATCACAGTATTTTTCTTAAGACAAAGCTACACATGAGCATAATATTTTCCTTCCCTTCGTCTTCCCTTCCTTATCACTCTTTCTTTGGGAAAACTACCTTAAACCAGACATTGAAGTTGGGTGGAAAATTTGCAGGAATTTTTAGCCATCAAGTGAAGTGGGACAGATGCTGGGAATTTATAAGTCTCACCTGATTTTAAGGCTATTGACATTTGAGATTAATGTGTCATGAAACTTGACTACAAATTACTCTAAGCTTGATTATAGAATTTCTCTGTATTAATCAGCTTGGGATGATATAAGATACCATAGGCAGGGAAAGTTGAAAATTGGACATTTTTTTGCCATCTGGAAGCTGGAAGCCCGAGTTCAAGGTGTCAGCAGTGATGGCTTCTGGTAAGGCCTCTTTTCTTGGCTTGGTGATACCACCTTCTTGCAGAAACTTCATGTAGTCTTTCCTTTTGTGCATTCAGGGAAAAAGAGCCCAAGTGTTTTACCTTGTCTTCTCAGAACACCAGTCTTGTCATATTAGAGACCAGTCCGTATGACCTCATTTAACCACAGTCTCTTCCTTTATGATCGTCTCCAAATATAGCGACATTGACAGAACCTCAAAATATCATGTGAGACAATTGAGCCCATAACACTCATGATTTTCTGTTATATAAACGACTAAATTATCCTTAATTCTAATAATTTAAAAATAACAAAACATTATTTTAAATTTCTGGGATATAGGATTTGTGAAAGAAGCTTAGCTGGGTGATTCTGGCTGAGGATTTCCTAAGATTTTTCATTTAAGACATTAGCAGGAGCTATCGTTAGAAGCTAGACTTGGGCTGGAAGGATGACTAGGTCACATAAATACTGGCAGAACAATTTCAACTCATGCTGACTGTTGGCAGGAGGCCTCCATTCTTTGCTTTGTAGACCGTTGTATAGTACTGGTATAGCTTGATTCTCTCAAAGGAGGTGATTTAAGACAGAGAAGAATAAGGAGCAAGTGGCAATTTATTTCATCCTCTAGTCTCAAAGAGTCTATACTTTCACTTTTGCCTAATTTGATTCATTAGAAGTGAATTCTGAAGATGCGCAGAAGTGCGCATCACCTTTGAAGAGAAAAGAAGCAAAGAAATTTTATATGATTTACATCTGCCACAGACTCCTAAAATATTTCCTGGCTTTATAAATCTTTACATTGCTAAATAATTGTAATTTAACTGTAGATATACAGCAACACTTTGTATCTAAATGAAGTGAGAATTTATAAGAAATAGATAACTTAGTTTAGTGACTCTAAAATTCAGGCAACTCAATTATTGATAGTAGAAATGAAGAAATATGAGAAACAGCATTTTATCAATATAAGGTACAAGAGTATAGTAGATTACATTGTTACGTCATAATAGTTTCTAATATAGCAAGGTAAAAATACTAATTGATTGAATTTTGTTCTTTTACTGAAAAAATATTTCTTGAGGTATTATTGCTAAAAGGACATTGAGCTTCCTGAAGAGAGTTAGATATTAGTATGAAAAAAAGTTCATTTTATGTTTCTTGGCCCATTTTGTGTAACTGAGGTTGTAAATGCATGCTTTGATTTTAGCCTTGCATAGTAAGCAATATATTGGTGTCCTTTCACTTCAAAATAGTCAGTGGAATTTTTTTTTTCTACATTGATCTGCTAAGCTGTTTCAAAGAGTGAGAATAAAGCAATACTAAAAGATGTGCTTTGGATGCTATCACTAAAGTGTTTCTTCAGGTGTCAACAGACATTCACAGGCCAGAAGACCTTAACCTTACAGTATTGGAGGCAAGATTTATAATTAATTTTAAAATATTACTGTGGTTGACACTGAACTTTTACAAAGTTTAGTGTTACTATTTATGGCCTTGCTTCAGAATTGCAAGACAAAAGTGATCATGTTAATAAATTTCAGTGCAAAATGCTCAGGAAGCAAAAACTAGAAATCTAGGTTCCAGAGATCTGAACAGCCCATGTAGAACTTTCTGATGTCTGTTTCTTTTACTACAAAGTAACAATTTAAGAATCATTGTAAGGCCTCCTGGAGTTCAACAGTTCTGCCATCATTACAGTATTTTGTGGAAGAAATTAGAGTGTCATTAGTGTCCATGCTATGAAACATCAATGAACTATAGAGGTTTATTTGCTACATAGCAAGTCAATTTAACATTTATAAGAATTTTAATGAAATAAAGACACCCATAGCGCAATTTGCATTAATATTCAATTTTCATAAGATAAATTTTTGCCTTTAAACTAAAGGTAACTTTACAGATAATTATGATCGCCAAGGTGCATTTTCTGAAAATTTCAGGAATTACAAAACAAAATCACTCCATTATAACATATATATTAACATATTAGATGAGACAAAAATATGGTTTATAATTAAATATCAGCAACACCATGTGATGATTTTCTGGTGAAGTGATGGCAAGTAATAATTTTCTAAACATATTATCACAAAAGAGATTACTGCAAAGAAGGAATAAAATTTTGAGTCAGCTAAGCCATAGTAGGAAGATATTTATATGTATTATCTCAAATTAATTCATAAAATTGTTTAAACCCAGATAGAATATCATTAGCTTGGGTAAATGTTTACTATAAAGAGAAAGTATGGAACTTTGACAAGAACTATGTGCCATGTGACTTTAAGCTGATTATCTAACGATTATATTCCATAATACGCTTACCTTTGATATTAAAGAGTTTGGAGTTGTGGCTCCTCATACAGTTTAAAGATATGATACTTTAAGTCAAAGCTGAATTTAAGCTTCTTATCTTTGGCTTATTTATTCTGTAGTATTATCAAAGTTATTTAGACTTACTATGCTTTAATTTCCCTAGCTTCAAATTCAGGATGCATTTCTCAGGGTTAAGGATTGAATCAGACACTGCATATAAATCTGTTCAGCATAGTAGGTTCTTTATATGTAGAAGCATATGTTCTCCTTGGCACCAATGTACTTTTTAAAAAATATTCTTATCTAAAGCATTCAATATTAAGACTAAGAAGATTGAAGTAAATGTATATTTTAGAGGTGTTTTGCTCGAATTAACCAGACTGGAATCAAAAGATGTCTCTACCAGTGAATACTGCTTACTGTGGTAACTGAATTTTATACTTACACTTTTTACATTTAAAGCAGAACTATTAATATCAGGTGGCTCTGTTGAAGCCTGATTGATAATTTGGTTAATTAAGTGCTGGACAATTTTCACTGAAATTTGAAAAGCCAACTATGGTAAGAGAATCTGTTTTGCCAATGGTATCTCCCTTCTCCCACGCCTTTCTAGCCTACGTTTGCTTCTCAAAGTACAAAGTGCATTGCTACAGTGGACTGAGGCAATGTCTGGACACGCTAAATGCGGAATTTACAAGTAACTGTATGTTACATGAACTTTTCGCCAGAGGCATCAAATTCGCAAAGTGAAGCAATAAACTTTAAAATCTGATGTTCCACTGTATATTCTGCCTAATACAGATGTAGATCTATTATAATTCAGATGAAAAGACATGATCAGTAAAAAAATACAGTTATTATTTTACTATTTATACACTCAGATAACGTATACTGCTAATCACAGGGCCTTCTTCTGTGCTAAGATGCTCCAGTTCTGAAAGATGCTGAAGTGCTTTCAAGGACCTGCAGCAGAGGCTCTTGCCAGTTTATTCTGGGCTCATTTTCTGGCTCCAAAGCTCACCTTCTGCTGACCAAGCTGTTCAGCTGGGCATCTGTATTACCTGGAGCCCAGGTGTTCATTTGCTATGTTCACATTAGTTGGGATAACATTTCGATTTTAATATTATAAAACAAAACATGGAGAACCCATTGGAAGGCTGTACTGTCTGCATCTTTCTTATGTTTATGTAATGCTACTTGGGCACAGCTAATCATCTCAGGATGGTTCTCGCATGTTGGTTGAAGTTGTAGATACAAATTAACAAGTATTTCTAGGGTTTGTCCTAAGAGCTGTCTTCTTAAATGATATTGAGTGACCATATATCTGTGTCAGTCTTGGTCATCCTCATATTAGGCATGTTTTCACAGAATAATTATTGAAAATTCCCTTTTCTAAAAATTTCCAGTGTCCTGATTTGGACAATTCACCCTATAGTATCCCTAATAATGATAGTGGCACTCAAGATTCTTCTTGAGTTTTTACTCTCCTATTTTTAAGCATTAATTTGGAGTTGAATGACTAGGTTTTTTAAAAAGTGTGGCTAAAAATTAGCCTGGTGATCTTACAATGATATTTCTCAGTAAGTTAGTAGATATCAATACAGGCCATGGCTGGTAAAAATTTACTAATGGTTAGAGAAATATAATAGTAGGGTGTTGATGCAAATGGAAATAAAGGATTAAAATGACAGGGTTAGGAGTTCCTGTTATCAAGTAAGGAGACTTGCTGAAAGAGTCCTTTTAATTACAGCATCTAGAGGGCTAAGGTAGGAGTTTAAAAGGCAAGGAGAATATGGACCTCAATGAATGAGGCTGAATAGGTTGTAGGGTTACAGATGGATTTGTCATATACAATATTTTAAGGCTTATTTTGATGAAAAAAAACTATGTCCATGAAAAAATGTAAATTCAGTTTCTTGTCATCATGAGGACATCTTTAAATTCAAATCACAATAGACATGAGCACTCTGATTAATACATCATTACATGACCTTCTGTATCACATCCAAAGACCACTTGTTTACCTACTATCAAAAAGTTAGTAGCTGCTCAGTACAGAATGTATTGCAAGTTTATTTATTAAAGTTCTGATGTTTGTGAAAAACCTGCATTAAGTATTCAAAGCCATAGAGTAAATCAATTATTAAAATTATGAAATTTGAAAAATAAGACATTAAGTATTCAAAGTCATAGAGGAAATCAATAGTAACATAGAGAAGGATTGAAATATAGGCTTTCTGAATTAATATTTGTTGCTCAGCTTATCCACTTATGCATTTTAAACCTGTGGTTTAAGTAACAGAAAAAAATTATATGCTTATACGTTTTTATAAAAGCATTTAAATATACTGGTGAGGATTCCAGTTTTAAAATATAGCGATTCCATGTTGATATTTTTAAGGTTGTCAGCACAATTAATTTAAGATTACATTATTTCCATTTGACATTAAATATCTTAGGCATATTTTAGATAACATTTAAATCCTTGATTTGTTTTCAACAATTGAGTACATCTTTCTATCAATGAATGCTTTTTCCTTCTTTGGAAGCATAAGTGTAATCTGATTTTTTTTTTATTACAAAGGTAATATATTCATATAATATGAAATTCAAAGAGAATGAAAAAATGAATTAAAACTAAAACCTTCTCTTTTCTTAGCCTGAACAAAACCTAATTTTCCTACTCCAGAAGCATTCACTGTTACATTTCTTATATACTCTTTCTAAATTTATGCTTGAGAGTATACACATACACTTGCACAAGTTTTATTGTTTTAGCACAGCAAAATATTTTGTTATATATTACCCCTACATAGAATAGTATTCTTTTCAATATCAGTTTAAATAGAACTTTCACATTTTTCTTAATAGTGCATATCATTCCACTCAATGAATGAACATAGCTGATTTGAAGCTGGTCCAGTTCATAAATATTTCTACTGCTACACTAAATTTTCTTGCAATCAGTTATTTTGCTTGAATCTGAAGAAGCTAAATAACTCTGAGTGGAATATCTTAGTAAAAGGATATATAAATTTAAAATTTTGTAAATGTTTTCAAGTTGCAATAGACAGTATTTTAGTTTATATCTCTCTCAAGTACATACAGGCATATCGGAAAGTGTCTCTCCCACTCTTGTTCACAGCATGTACAGCCAAACCTTCAGTTCTTTGTCCATATGGTAGGGTAAAATGGTGTTTATAAGTAGTTAAAATTTGAAGTTTTCTTAAATTTATCGTGACATATTACTGTTTTTAATATCCTATTTCTATGATATGTTTATGTCTCTTACCTTGGAGAAAGAAAATGGAGAGGTGTCAATAACCACCTTGTTACTTACTAAGGATTATTTATTCAACCTTTCCTGTGGGAAGATAGCCAAATTCCCATGAAGAAATGTGAGCTGAAATACGTGTATAATGTCTCAGTTGTGTTGACAATGTGGGTGCCTTCTCACTGCTACCTATACTTTTTAGTAATATTTGAAATTTGCACAAAATGGAGGAAGACAGTAAAACCATTTTACAGCATGGAAAAAGTAATATTTTTAAGATGGTCTAACAGCAATGTGACACCCGACCTTCTTAGATCCTCACTGTTGTTTGAGACATAAACCAACCAACCAACAAACAAAAATCTATCTTTAAAAGATATTTTAGCTATTGTAATTTTGACATTGTTTTAGAAGCCTCATCTGGTTTTTAATGTAAATGTATTATATTGGGCAATTGATTTTTATTGATTTGTAGATGCTAAAAGTGACTGAATGATTCATATGAAATTTCCCCTCCAGTTTTGTATTTGTTCTTGGCCTTTATGATATTCTCTGTTTGGTTTCTTTTTTTCTTTTCTTTTCTTTCTTTCTTTCTTTCTTTTTTTTTTTGATAAACTATTTTTTTTGGCTTTTGTGTTGTCAAATTGGCCACACAAATGTTCTTTTACAGAGTCCAGATTATTGAGTCATTTTATTAAGAGTCCACACTTCAATGGAATGTTTATTTAGTTGTTTTTAAAATATGTATTTATAGGGCGCTAAAGATGGTGGAACAGTAAGCAGCAGAGTAAACAGTCTCTCTGAGAGAAACAGTTCAGATGCTGGAATATAACATCATGGAGAGGACAAGA
>RJWT010026476.1:0-15807 GCA_004365215.1 Cuniculus paca | reverse complement strand
GACCCAGGAAAGCCCACCTTGGCCCCTTCCTGCACTGAGCCACCCCAGGAACCTCACCGTCCACTGCCGGCCTCATCCTAGCAAATCTCCTCACGTCTGCCACTGAGAGGAGCAACAGCTCCGTCCTGTCGCAGACCAGGGGCTGCAGGGGACTCCTACCTCCCCGGACCCTGCTGCAGGAGCCTGGGAGTGGGGGCAGCCTGGGAGCACCCCCAAGAGCCGCCCCTTCCCTTGGTGATCACGGGACGTGCACAGGGACCGAGCCCCCACCTCCGTCCCAACCACTTGGCTTGAAGGTCCACTCGAAAGTGGGAGCCCAAGGTGTGGCACCAGCCACTCGGCCACCACCTCCAGAGACATGGACTTGCCCCTCAGGGGATGATGCCCCAGGAAAAGACCTCGCCCCTTTCCAGCAGGGTCGGGAGGTGCCGCCCCCAGAGTCCAGTGCATTTTGCTTACGGTAGGAACTGTCATACAAAAGGGCCAAGGGAACAATGCATTTTATGGCCTGGGGGTGCCTTGACGGGGTTTATTCTTCCTGGACAGGAACGCAGCAGGCTGCGCACACCAGCTGCTTCTCTCTGTAGAGGGAACCCCACACCCAGGGAGGTGGCTTTGGTCCCCAGGCCCCAGGGCCCCCACACATTTCAGAAATCGATGCCCAGCCTCAGCAGCCACACGTGGGGCGGAAAGGGCTACTGGGTGCACACACACTCCTCCAGGCAGGGGCCAGGCTGGTGTGGGCCCCGCCACCCAGGGAGGCACCAGGCAGAAACTCCCACACCCTGGGGGGGGGTGGATCCGTAGCCCTTCAAAGCACCTGCATCCTCCATCTCTGGGGTATTGCTCTCAGGACTAGGCCTGGGTTCTGAACTAGAAATGGACCCCAGCTTAGCAGGGAGAAAGCAGGAGGCTGGGCAATGAGGGGACCAGTTACCGCCTCCCATCTCAGGCCTGCTGAGCACCCCTCTCCTGGCCTGTGCCATGGGACCCAAAAGCCAGCAGACAGCAGTTGCTACCAGGACCTCCGGTTCTTCCGCACAAAACTTCCTGGTCCAACCTCCCTGGGGAAGGGCCATCCACCAAGGAAGGGGGAGGGGACACGAGAAACGTGTCTCGTTTCCCACTGCCAGGCCCCCAGCCCAGGGTCCAGAGCTAGGTTTATTCAGGCCCAAGGAGACCCGGGTGAGGGCTGATTGGGGTTTTGAGATTCGCTTTCTGGTTCTGCTCAGCCACACAAGTCCCTCACTCACTGACTTAATGCAACAAAAGGGAATGGTGGTTTGGGTCTCGTCATTGATTTCTGGAAGGAGCCCTGTGGCTCAGGTCCCTCACTCCAGACTGGATGCACCTGACACCCCGGAGCCCTGACCTCCTGACCCCCGGGGAGATTTCTCAGCCGTGCCAGACCGCGTGAGCACGCCGCACCCAGAGCGGTGCCGGGGTCGAGCGGAGAGAGAAGGTGTAAAATAGATGATCCTGTGGGAAGCATGGACCTCATAAATCTCCGCCGGCTGCTGGCTGGCTTTGGAAGGTGAGAGGAACACCATCAGGGAGAGGAATGAAGACAGCAAAAAGAACGTGGCTCAAAGGCCAGAGAGCAGGAAGTCACCAGGGAGAGGGAAGCACCGCTCGCCTCGCCGAGAAATGCAGTCTGATCCCTGCTCAACCTCCAGCAGGAGGCTGCACCCCGCGCCACATGTGCAAATGCGTCTGCCTCCCCAGAAAATGGATTTGTCAATAACCAGAGACTTGTTGTCCAAAGGCGTCTCAAGGTTGCTTTTAAAAAAAGTAAAAACGAAAGCGATATGGCAACGTGCACACCATCAAGAAATGATTTCTGAAAAATGCGATTCCAACAGCTGCCAGGGCCGCTGGCCATGTCTGGGTTGACGATCTGGAAATGCTAGATTTATAGCATCCGAGGGAACAGGGGCACGGGGGCATCTCAGACTAAGAATGCGTCTGCAGACAAGAAATCAAGCTTGACCTAAATCGCCTCCTGCGATCTAGAAACTCCCTCTCGAGAACCCAAGGAGCATATATTTCCTCATTTGGGGTCGGGTCTCCTGCCAAGCACAAGGAAGGACCCTAACCTGACCCTGATGTGGGAAACCTAACCGCAATGGACCAGCAGCAGCTGAGGACCCTTTGCCTGCACGTTCCCAGGGGCCACCAGCCCCAACCTCAGGGGAAGCAGGGGAGGCGAGCTCGTGGGAGTCTCATCTGCTCAGCCCCACAGGTGGGGCTGGCCCTCGCCCCCACGTGCACAGCCACCCATCTGTGAAGGGCCACGGCTTCCAAGAATAGGGAGCAAAACAGGTATCACAACAGCAGTGGCCAAGTTTCCACTTTACCTACAAACAGGACGGCATCGGCCTGACACGAAAATTCCTTGGACGCTGGCTTTCTCTTTCCTTTTCTCCTTTTCTTTCTTTCCTTTTATGCTTTTCTAACTTTTGTTGGAGATAAATACTACGTTCCGATTGCAGAATTCCATCAGTTAACTGTGTCATTCCCAGCAATTTCATTTTTTGTCCAAATCTGCAGACCTGTGCTCATTTCTGTAGATCCTTTGCCCAATTATGGAGCCGCAGAACAAACAACAGAATCACAGCCCATTAAGCCACACGTCCTCCCCTAGCTCCAAAAGGAGGTCATCACAGAGGAGGGACTTGGTAACACCAGCACCTGCGGAAGGTCACGGGGTAGAGGACAGGGATGCTGGGACGGGGCCCAAGCACACTGGGCACCTACCATGTGCACACAAAGCCCTGAGGAGACCCCGGTCCCATGGGTGCTGCTGTGGCTCTGAAAGCTGAGCCCAGGAAGCGTCCAGGTGAGAACCCAGCATGATGAGGGGTTCAGGAGGCCAGGTGGCTGCACGCCAATGTCTCTGCTGCTCCTGCAGGCATTTTAGGCGTCAGCTCTGAGGGCATGGAGCCTGGGCCCCTTCCTGACTGAGCAAAGCCAGGGTTCTCCCTTCATCACTGGACAGGGCTCAGGGCGAGGAGGACTTTGGCCTTCAGCAGCCAGTGCGGGCTAAAGGACAGCAGGCCCAGAGCTAAGGCAGGCTGGGTGGGTAGTCCAAGAGAGGCTGCCCCCTGGAAGCACCCCAGGCTAGTTAACCCCAAGTACACATGCATAAAACCTTGGGTTCCCCCACCAGCAACCAGCCTGAGGGGGAAGGAGCCTGGTGTCCCCTGTCTGGCCACCCCCGCAACCCCTGACACCATGAGCCTCAACAGGGTCCTGGGTGCCGTGTCTGTGGATATATCCCAAGGCCCCATTATGCTGGTGAACGTGGGCCCAAGCCTGGACCAGGCTAGGACAATGCAGATGGCCTCGGGGCTCTGGACCAGCAGCTGCTCCTCCCCTCAGGGCACGCAGACTGCACAGGGCTACGGGGCACCAGGAACAGGCCCAAGGCAGCCACCTGACAGAGGGCCTCCTGCAGCCTGCTGCCCTGGGGCCCGGCAGGTCAGTCAGGCAACTAGAGGAGACTGCTTGGTCTCTGGGAGGAAGGCAGGCATAGGAGCGGGGCGCTTGGTTTAACCCCAGCCCGCAGTATGGACCACCCTGTCTGGCAGATGGAGACGCGGGGCTCACAGTAGCCAGAGAGTAGCCAGGGACATACAGTTGCCACGGGGTCTGGCTGAGCCCAAAGCCCATGCTGCCTACTAAAGCCAGGCCATGAAACAGATGCCCCCACAGGACAGGGAAGACGGGGTGCAGGGGTGGCACTCAGCAACAGCCTTGTGACCCACCCTGCCCTGCTGGGCTGCAGAGGAAGCTCAGTCCCCATCACTGCGCTGAGCCCCTCCACAGCCTCCCACCAAGGCCACAAGAAGCCGCAGGGATATCCGTCTTCCCGAGGCTGCACATTTCAGGTTGGGTGGGTCCGATGCTGGGGACCCTGAAGACAGGCCCTGTCAAAGAAGGGTTCGATTCTAGGACAAACGGGGCAGGAGAAGAGCCCGTGTGCTTGGTGGACCAGTACTGTACCTGCTGCTGGGAACAAACCCGGAGCATCATTCGGCAGCCCGCGCACGGATCCCAGAGCCTCCTCTCTACACCGCAGCAGCCCTGGGACACCCAGGCCAGCGGTTCTGGCTCCAAACAGCCCAGAGCCACCTGCCCCGGATGTGCTGCTCTGGGTCCCTGGCCACAGCGTCCACTGTCGCTGAGCCCAGCCATGTGCTGCACGGGACGCTGAGACCGCCAGGGGTTGGGGGGAGTGAGATGCTGACCGGTCCCTCTGGGCATCTCTCTGCCCCAGGCAGAGGCAGATGTGGCCTCGAATCAGATTCTCAAGGGCAAGTGCAAAATGGATGGTGTCTCCCTGGCTCGAATGTCCTGGGACAGCGGCCTCCATTCTGGGGCTGCACCTCAAATTTCGGTGACAGAGCAGCCACAGAAAGCTGCGTGTTTTATCGGCAGCCTGCACGAGATCTATACTGCTTCGGCCCCTCACCCCCGGCATTCCGTGCCTCCCGGGGGTGGGCAGATAATCCTACAAAGGGCCTCGTGCCAGAGCCCGGACACTGCAAAGTGCTTTCTCTAGCAGTGGAGTGCTTTGGGGTTTGCTGGAATCTTCTTACGGGGCCCCAGGGTTCAGATCGAATGTCCCTTTGAAAGGGCCAGAGGCGGCCCCTTCGCCCTGCCTGGGTCTGTCTGATACCAGATCCATGGGCTCCAGCCTACGCTGTGCCAGCGAGGGGCACAGCCCCCCAGACATCCCAGACCTAATAGGACTGCAGGCAAGGAGCAGAGGGAGAGGACAGGACGCCTCATCACGGCCCAGGTGCCAACGCCCCTTCTCCAACATCAAGCACACGCTGTCCCCAGCCACCTTCTCCTCTCGCTCTGTCTGCAGCACGGTGGAGACCAGGGCACCTAGTTCCCCTGACAAAAAGGTCTCCAGACCGAATGTCAACGACTATAGCAGAGTCTGGCGCATGCATGAGCAAAATTCTCTGCATGTATTCACAGGTGTGCACGTGTGTGCCTGATACATGTGTGTGCAAGTGCATGAGCACGTGCCTGAGCCAAATGCCCTGACCCCGCCATCCTGCGTTTCCCCAACTGAGGCCAAAGCGTGTCCCCCCACGGCGTCAGAGGTCTCAGGGCTGAACACAGCAGTGGCAACAGCAGAGCTGGGTGGGGGGGTCCTGCTGATCTGATTAGTGGCAGCCCTGGCACAACTGAGTGAGGGCCCCTGACCTGCCCCTCTGTGCAGGGCACCCACTCTGTGTCCTGGCACTCACGGGGTGTCCCCAAGCAGCCAGCCATCCTCCAGCAGGAGGCTGACCACAGTCCTGTAATGCCTCTCCCCAGGGAGACTCAGTGAGGAACCCCACTGCCGATGGAGCCCCAGCCCAACAAAGGTGCCCACCCAGTCTCAATGCTGCACACTGCACCTGCCCACAGATGTCCCTGCCAGCGCTGTCCCCAGCCCAGACAGTGACCTCTGAGACAGGCATATCCGTCTGATCCCTGGAGCGAGCCTCTGCAGAGCGGGGATGTGGGCAGCTCAGAGCTGGACCCAAGTGGTCTCTGCACGGCCTCCGGGGCACACAAGCAGACCCCCCTACGTCGCTGGCACTTGGACTCCACTCACTGCTCACGCATTTTTGGATGAGCCCCTTCATCTGCAGGCCACACCTGAGGCCCCGAGAGAGGCTGCTGGGCTCTGTTCACTCACACATCAATCTGCCTTTAGCCACAGAAAGTTCCAGAGACCCAAAATAGCTCCCAACAATGACACATCCAAACCTGAGGACAGTAATAGCAATAATAACGGCCGCATCCAAGTGTTCCGGTCATTATCCCAGCAGGCCCGGCCATTCTGTCTCTCCGCCCTCCACTGAGGCTTCCCCCACATCTCCTCCACACTGCTCAAAAACGCCAGGGTGAAGATGACATCCCGCCCGGAAGCAGGGTGCACAGTCAGCGAAGCACACGGTGCTTGTCTCCATCAAGCACCCGGCGCCAGCACCGCCCTCCCCCAGCCCCGACAGAACCAGCTCGGCCTCAAGGCCTTGAGGAAGGAGGCCACTGACCCCTCTCTTTGTCCTGACCCAGCAAAGGTGGGAGACCCCAGAAGGGAGCCAGGTGCTGGCTGGGAGGCTCAAAGGCCCTGGCCCAGGCCAGCAGCCGCCCACCCCCAGCCCTGCTTCTTGGCTTCTCCGCCCCGAACAGGCGAACCCAACCTCAGCCAGGGCCTCCTTGGGAATGGAAAGAGAGGTCCAGCTGCCCCTAGTTCTGGGTGGCAGCAGCTGTCCTGTCCTGAGTCCAAGGACAAGGGCCAGTCCAGATAAAGGTAGGCTACTGACCCTCTGCCCCATCACGGGGTCTAGGGTGCTCACACCAGACCTGCAAAGGCGCGTGCCAGGTCATGACAGGCACAGTGACGAGAAAACATCCCCTCAGGACAGGCCTCGCAGGCCCCCAAGGCCACCTGGATACACGGAAGTGGAGCCCTGGGCCTTCAACGCACATGTGGCCTGAGGACAGCCTGCCGGTTTGGTCCACAGTTGACCAAGGAGCTGGAGCCTCATTTTGAGTCTGGGGAGCAAAAGCCAGGACCTTCTCTAAGGCCGCAGGGATTTCCAGGGGCTCCAAACATCAGGTGTGGTCTCAGGGCTCTGCACCACCACCCTTAGGTGCTGAGGCTTGGCTTCACCCTGTGCCACCTGCCGGCCCTGATGGCCACTGATCAGGCAGGGCATGAGGGTGCCTGATTTTGCAGCTCATGGGGCTTGTCCCCAGCCGTCGTCCTAGAAGGAGGGCTGTCCCTCCACCTAGTGTGGGGCAGGCCATGCACGTCCTCATGGAGGCCTAGCGAAGGGCACCTCAGGACTACTTCCTTCCCACCTCAGCCTGTTCGTCCTAAGCCATGCGCCGTCTGGTGGGCCGGAGGGGGGGGCTGCCTGGGGCAAGGACCCAGGCTGCAGGCACGGGCTTCTCACCCCCCACCGTGGCCCCCAGCCCCAACTCCCCTTTGAACGAGGGTAGGGTGTCGGATGCAGGCAACCCAAAGCCCAGGGCAGCAGGAGCGAGCTTGGGCAGGAGCACAGAGCAATTCCTTATCGGCCGCCAGCCCTGGGAGCTGGGGTGGTGAGAGGGGCCTGGAACCAGGTCCCACCGCTGCCATAATTAGCAGATGAGATCCAATAACAAACAGTCGCTTTCAGGGCTTTATCTAACCTTTGGAAGGTAAGATTAACACCTTCGATGGAAAGAAAGTTAAAACTCAGGGGCCTTCTGCTTTGCAATTCTGATTCCCAACCGGGAAACCAGAGAGCCCCTCCTGGGGCGTCCTCTCTGCCCCCAGGACTTCTGAGCTCTCTTACTTTCCACTGTTTTTTTTTAGAACTTTTGTTCTTAAGGACACTGGGCTGAATGTGCAGCCACCAAACCGCACCCCTTTTGTGGCGCGCGCACACCTCCCCCCCAGCGTCCGAGGCTTAGGAGTCAGGCTTGTAGTCAGACCCGAACCTCCAGAGCTCTGCAGAGACATGGCAAACCTCCCATCATCCCGACTTCCCTGTGGCTGCTCGATTTCACTTGCTCCAGGAGAAGCCGTCCACCGTGTTCCCCTGCAGGGCTTCCTGGAGAAGCCCACGATCCAGAAAGCAGGGCCATGGGGGCTGTAGGGGCGCATGTGCAGGCTGTGGGCGCGGGGCAGGCCTCCCGCCCCCGCAAGATGGACTGTCAGCAGTGCTGATGAGAACCAGGGGGTCTGAGGATGCCGCCCCGCATGGCGCGGCAGCCCTTATTTTTAAAAGTCATGTCAAATCACTTCCAGGGAAAAATTGATCTCTCTCTGATAGCTTTTCTGCCTGCTAACGTGATAAATAAATAATTAGCCGCATCGTCAGGCTGTTTCATTAGAGAAAAGGATGGGGAGGTGGCCGAGATCGAGAGACCGATCAAGAGACCGAGGAGGCTGTAAATCCCCCACCCGTCTTATGACAGCATTTGTATTCTGTCAGTCACTAGCCTGCGTTCCGCCCGAGCTGGGAACTGAATACCCTATTCAGAGAGTACTCACACGGCATGTTATTGCAATTTAATATTTTCACACACACACACATCATTATCTCGCAACCTGACACTGGCAGCATAATTCTGTAATTTTTCAAGAGGCCTAATTTTTCTAAATGTGAGTACCAGGGCCCAGGACTGCTGAAATGGCCCCTTCTCCTCCGTGCTTCCTGGGGGTTACAGAGCACCACCGCCTCTCCACTTCGGAACTTTTCCGTCCAGTTTCTTCTCCCACGGTGATCAGCTGCGGCACTGCTTCGGGCCAGGCCTGGCATGGGGTGCCAACGGCAGCCGCCTCCCACACAGCGCAGAGGTGAGGGCACGGGGTCCCACGATGCCAAGTGGCTCTTTTCACAGCATAAGTGGGCAGGGAAGCGTGTGATGTCGCTGATAAACAGAAGAACGGCTTGCAGCAAATCTGATTCAAACGTCAAGCCCACGCTCAACACAGGTGCACACACATGCACGGGCGTGCGGCATGCGCGTGCACGTCTGCATGCTCCGCGCGGACAATCCCGCAGTGCTGGCCAGATGAAAGTCCATGTTCGGGCCGTTCCTCTCCCCAGGAGTGTCGGCTCCGGCCAACAAAACACTCTCTGGTTTTCAAGTAGTTCAGGAATGTGTCGGCTATTCCAGGAATCAGAGCCTGCGAGTGATTTGCAAGGCCAGACATTTCCCAGGGAGCCGTGTCCTCGGACGAGCAGGTGGCAGAGGGGAAGGTGGCACAGCCCCGAGTCAGGCTGTGCTTCCTGCTGGCTGCCGCTGCCTGAAGTGCCACACTTTCACTGAGTCAATGGGCATCCTGAGTCACCACTGCCCAGGCCCTGTGGGCAACCTGGTACCCTCTTGTTCACCCCGGAAATGTCCCCATGGGAGCTCTGTGACCACCCTGGTACCCTCTTGCCCACCCCGGAAATGTCCCCGTGGGAGCTCTCTGACCACCCTGGTATCCTCCTGCCCACCCCGGAAATGTCCCCATGGGAGCTCTGTGACTACCCTGGGGCTGGGCCAGCTCTAAGGCCCTTCGTCCCGCACCAACAGTCCCCTCTGGAGGTGGAGGGCCAGGGAGGCTGTCAGGCTAGCACAAGTTGAGTGTGTTTCTCGACACCGCAAAGCCCTCAACCAGGCTTTTCCCCAGCTTGGGCCTTGGACAGAGACTCCAGGCCAGGCTCTGGGGACTGGATGAGAACCAACACCCCAGAGCTCCCTGAGACATTTCTGCTGTACTCCCCTCTTCCTGGACACAGAGGGGGAGGTCCTGTGGGCACCACTGGGGCTCCTCCAGCCAGCGTCATGCTGTCTTTATTTCAATGGTTTATGGACTCGCGCCCCGGCCTCTCCGAAGAGGAGGTTACAGCCCACCAGGCGGATACAGATGTCTGAGCATTTGCAAATGCAGCCCCCTTTCCTCAGAGACCCAGCTCGAGGCAGCAACCAGAGTCTATTATGTAAATCCATATTTTGATATAATATCGACTGCTGGAGTGTGCATTATAGATACTGGATTAAACCATGTCACAGGAAAGAGTCCTAGGAATACTCAGGGCCACTCAGTCATTCTGTCCCTCTGCTGAAATGCTGGGCGTGCTGCCTGCCACAGGTACTGGGGAAAGAGACTACATTTGAACCACTGAATTTAAGAGGGGATGCCTGGGAGCCCCACACCCTCCTCCCCTTCCTGTCTCTCCATTTGACGCTCTGATCTGAAGTCAGGCTGGGCAAGAGGACCAAGGCCGGGTGGGCCGGGCTGGTTCTGGCTTTCTGCCTGCTTAGCAGTTTGGACACCGGGGCTCAGAGGATCCAAGCAGGGACCTGCTCCCCAGCCAGGAGGCCAAGTGTCTCCTGGGTGTCTACTCATCCCCAACTCACCATGTTCTGCAGCCACCAGCACTGTGGACCATTAGGGACAGCCTGCACCCGCCGAGCTCAGGGACCAGTCCTCCTGGAGCTGGGCCTGTCATGGGGCAGCATTTTGCAGCCCCCAAACGAGCATCGCTCAGAGCCCGGCACACAGTAGGCCCACAGACATAGACATGCTGGGATGCAGGGAAAGGTGAACAGACCCATGGGAACGCAGCCGCCAAAACAAGCAGAGAGCCCAGGGCTGCAGGAACCAGGGGCCTCCGATAAGAAAGAGCTGGCAGATGCCGACAGCTGTTTCGGCCCTGAAGACAGATGGGGGGGTTCTGCTAGGCTGAAGGGTGGCAGGAAGGCGGGTGTGTGGCCAGCTTTGAGCACAAGGGAGCCCCCGCCACACATCCAGGGGCAGCCACTCACCTGGGCACATGCACATCCAATTAGAAAATAAAATAACCACCGAATGACCACGCATGCATCTTATTCCAGGCCTGAGCTCACAGCAGGAACCAACTTTGGGCCTGGTTAGAGCAGAGGGGAGGCTGGTGGTAGGCCCAGCTGCACCCTCGGCCTGACCTCCCCACCTGACCTCCACCCCCGCCCCAGGACTCCCACAAAGGATGGGAGGCTAAAAACCCACAAAGCAGTTTTCACAACATGCCGAGGAGATAAAAAGAAAACTTGCCCTCCCTGCTTGCCCGATCGGAGTAAGATTTCCATGCACCCTGACCTGGCCCCCAACTCACTGACTTCCACACAGAAGCACCCACCAAGGGCCATGCCAGCCCCTTCCAGCTCTTTCTGTGCAGCCCTCCCTGCCTGAGACCACAGGACGGATTCACTTCCCAGCACACAGCCACACACCAACCACACTTAAACTCACTTTTATTCTCCAAAGCGTCCTCACCTTTACCTGGCACAGGCAAGGGTTTACCTGGGAAGCCAGGCTGAGCCGGGCTTGGGGAGCAGGGAAGGGCAGGCTGTGCACACAGCCCCGTGGAGGACAGGGCCCTAACTGTGGCGGCCCAAGCCCGTGCTGCGCTGGGGCCCCTGAAAGGCGCCCCCCAAGCCATGAGCCCTCAAAGGCAGCCTCCAGGGCGCCTGCGGGCCTGGGCTTGTATTTGCACTAAGCATTCAGCTTTGTTATTCTTTCTAAAGTAGGAAAAGTAGACAAAGCCACTTATTTCTCAACTGACAGCACACCAAATGGAAAGCAAACCATAGGCGTACAAGGTCACTTCAATGGTCACTGTCCCCAAAGTCCGGACCTGGGGAGGCCCAGACACCGCCCAGGCCTTTCGCACCTGCCCCACCTCACAACCCAAAGACAGGACACACCTGCGTCCCCTGGAGAAGTCTCATTAGCACCCAACGCTGAAATCTGTGTAGAATATAAACTCTGGGTCAAAAGGAGAAAAATGAACCCATTTTGATTCATCATTCAGTTAAGTCAGAGGCAAGGTGGGGAAGGCCCTGTCCCTGGAGGGGGCCAGGAAAGTGGGGCAGGTTTCTGGGCGGACTAAGCAGCCAGCCCCTCCCCTGCCGGCAGCCTTGGCCCCAGGCTGCAGCCACATGCCAAGCGAGGTCTTTCCTTCCAGAGGGCACCCCTCAGCACCACCTGGGGGAACCCTGCAAGAAACAAAGACCCCTGGGAATGCTGAGGGGCTCCCCAGATCCTCAGAGTCAGGTCCACACTGGGAAGAGCCACGACAGTCTCAGAAGCAGGAGAAAGGGACTCCCAGAAGCAGGGACCACCACCCCTCCTGCAGGTCATGGAATGTGGAGGGACCCAGCCCTCCTCCATCAGTCCCACCAGGAGCGCAAACTCCACCAGACGCAGCCAGGATCCCATGGGCGATGCGGATCCCAATACGCACGCGTGCACACGCACACACACACACACACACCACACACCACACACTCACTGGGCACGCCCCCATATACCCAAGCTCCATGAGTCCGGGCCGGAAGTGCTTGCATTGGTGAATCCCCTAAGCAGTGTGAGGCCGTGGCGTTCCTAACTTTGCTCAGAGGCCTATCACGTCAGGCTCAGAAGTGGACATGTCAGGATTTTCCTCTTTCCCAAGAGGAGGCTGCTGGTTAGAACCCCAGTGTGAGCTGCGCGATGTCGCACACGGGTCACTTTGCTCCTGCACCTCAAAGCCCAGGATGGATGTCTCTTGGTTCTTCCTCCTGGGAGCTGGCAGGCCAGGTGACCTAACTGCTCCAAAGCACCAGCCTTCAGAGGGGGTCCCTCTGGCCTACAGTGAGCTTTGGGTGACTGTGGCTGCAACCAGAACGAAAGAGCAATTCCACCTGCACCGGTCTGCAGCTAACCAGGCTCTACAGCATCAAGGCCTTGAGGCGGAGCGGTCAGGGGTGGGGACAGCACCTGCCCAGTGTGTGAAATGTGCACGGGACAACGCGGGACCGTATTTAGAGGAGATGAAATATTCACCAGGACCAAGCCATGTTTTAAAATGATTATAAATTATTTTAACAGTGCATTTGCAAAGGGTTATAAAAACAGCCATAATATATTTTTTTCCTTAGATTCTAGAATTACCAGTGTGACAGCTAATGCAATAATGATTTGTTTCAAATGCCAGTGTTTAAGCTGTATAAAGCTGATTTTATACATTTTTCCAGTAGGCCGCATTGTAGTTAATGAAATTAAACACACCAATCGCATTTGTCCCCAGGGGACGAGGAACTGAACACACCACTGGTTTATTTTTTTATTAAAATAAATTGCAGCCGGCAAGATGGACTAATTGCATACAGAATTGAAAAAGAAACATTCCATTGATATAATTAAGCCAATTTTCATGGACAGAAATAGTTATAGTGGATATAAAATAAGCAAAGCCCTCACCAGAATCTGACTTCCCTCCTTTTTTGCACAAAACGCTAACTATTAAACAAATATGTATCTTGAGCGGCCGGCACTCACGTCTTCCAGCTCCGGGCATTGTTCCTCAGTCCTAGGAGAGGCCAGCTGAAGGCCAGTGCATCGGGCACCTCCAGGCGGTGGAGGATTTGATGTTGCAACCCCCAGACTGGTCAGAGCAGGAAGAGGCCACCCCTTCCTTGCTCCCGTGGCTGCGAGAGCCGGGGACACTCCAGGCCCAGAACAGCCACCCAGATTTGAGGAACAACGGCCTGCTCCAAGTTGGCCCTGCCTCTTGGGCCCAGCAGCAGTGCAGTGAGATCTCCCCTACCGCAGACTTGGGGGTGCCCAGCAGGCAGGCCCTGCCCCCCAGCTGGGCAGAGCCTCCGCTTCTGCACCTTCAGAAAGCAGGGGAAGTGCACACACGGGACCTCCGCGGGTTTGCACCCTGCCGGCCCCTGGGAGAAGTACCTTCATCAGGGCAGGGGAAGCTGCTGGTTCCCGAGGCTCCACACCAGCCCTGAGCAAATGAGGACTCCCATCTGCAGGCGGCCAAGTCCCCAGCTGGAGGGCTGTGTCCGAGCTGCGAGCATGTGGCTCTTCTACTTGACTTTTAAGAGCAGACTGCTCCAAGCTGAACAACAGCCTTGAGAAAATGCTTAAACCCTGACACATTAAAAAAACCACTAAGGAATTAGCTACAGTCTGCAGCGCCCTGTGGGTAGGGTGGCCAGGAAAAGCCTCGGAGGTCTCCCCTGACCTGGCATTCCTGCACCCTGAACTCGCCTGGGGTCCCTGAGTCCTAAAGGAGGTACAGGCTACTCCACACTCTACCCATCCCAGGATTGGTACAGGGAGTGAGCTCCTGTCTACCTGGGGTCCTGGACTCTGACCCCAGCACCTCCACCGGCTGCCTGCCTCCCTGCCCACCAAGAACTGGGGTGGCCCCAGCTGCACCCCATGCACACTGGCCCAAAACCACCTCTCCTGCAGCTGGACCCACAGATGACACCGCCCTCTCTGCCCTGGGTTTCCTTGAGGACCACCCCCCCACGCACACACCTTAGGACTTAGACCCAGGTTGGGCACACTCTCCCATGCCCAGGTCTATGAAGCCCCACGGAAGGGAACCCTGGGCGGGTTGAGGGTCTGCAGGTTCGGGCGCAAGACCATCTTGTTCAGCCCTGAAAGCAGAAGGCGACCCTTGGGGCACTGCTCTGAGTGGCCGGCCGGGCTGCAGGGACCTCGCTGTGCGCACTGAGGAGGGCTCTGGCTCACAGGGTAGTTGGCAGCGGTTACTTTGTGCTTGGGGACCGGGGCTCCGCAGCCCAGCCCAGAGCGCCGCCCTCACCTTGTCCCGGCGCGCACCGCGCTAGCTGCCGTGCACCAGGCGGCTGGGCTCCGCGCTGAGGTTTCTCCCCCGCTCTCGGGGAGACCAGCGCGGAAAAGGCTACTCTGCCCCGTGCCCTGGCGCCTGCTCCCCAGCCTCGGCTTCCAAGACTTGATACACGGGTTCGATTCACAACCTGATAAACTGTATGTAATGCTTTTTGAAATTTTTAAACGAAATTATTCGAAAGATTTTTAATCCTGGATCATTTTTGTTGAAACTCTAATTGTACATCACCTTAATTACCAGTACCAGCCCCCCAACAAACCTTAATTGCCTCCTAATTGAATCAAACAGGGAGTTAATGGTGCCTGAGGCGGCCGGGAGCTGTCCGGGCCCTGCCTCCCCCAGGGGCCACGGCGGGAGCCCCAGCCACCTCCCCTCAGGCTCTGCAGAAAATTCGGGACCCAGTCACCTGCCTGGAGCACCGCCCAGAGTGGACCCAGGGTCTCCGGAGCTTGGGGACGGGAGGGGCCAGAGGCCCGACGCACCTGCTCCTCCAGGGCAGCGCGGGCAGCGACGGGGAGACCCAGGCGGGCGCAGCTTGTGCCTGTCCGGGAGCCCGCCAGGCGGCCACCCCACAGCCGGACTGGAGAGCCCCTGCTGCGTGCCGCCTCTGCACCACAGCACACCCAGCAGCCGGTGGCAGGCAGGGCCCTGGGACACACAGCACAGCGCCCGGGGCACTGGGCCTGGCAACCAGCCCTGCACTGCCCCGCCGCCACCGCAGCCTCCGAGTTTTCGCCCGAAGCGGGCCGGACTCTCCAGCCCCACTGGGGGTATCCTGGGGCTGCTGCCCTAACTGGTGCTGCAAGAAAGGTGGCCAACGGGGGTCTGGGGAGAGCCCCCGGAGGGGGCTCCTCGAGGGGAGGAGGAGATGGGGTCGGGGGCACCCCAGGAGCTGAGCCAGGCCTGTTTCCTCAGGCAGGAGAAACCGGCTGCGTCCTGGGCCTCCACCCCTGCTGGCCCACTGCTCACACATCTCTCAGATACGCACACCAAGGTCCACACCTGGGGGGTCGTGCACCCTCACCCCTCCCAGCCCTGGTACGGGTGGTGTCCAGGACCATGGTGTCTATATCACCTCCACAGGGACAGGCCTCCAAGGGCAGCTCTGGTGGGGGCTCAGAGTCCTGAAAAAGAGGCCCCCAGCTGTGCTGTGAGGAGGGTGGAGGTCAGAAGGGCACTGTGGCTCTGCACCCCCACCTGCCCACCTGGCTCACAGCAGGGGCAGAAACAATAAGCTACTGTCAGAAATTTCATTTCTAAACGTGAGGCCAGGCCGGTCCCCTTCCTCACTGGCCAGCACTGGCCCCACTTGAGTAAGCAGACCCTGTCCCTGGAGTGTCCTTCTTGGCTCCTGGCCCCAGGCTCAGGTTCCCCAGGAACTGACCCACACCCCCACCTGGGGGCCCTTGCGGCCTCTGCCCTTGGAACACTCAGCCCAAGCCCTCCCCACAGGCCCTTAAGTGCTACCAACGTGGCTGGCAAGACGCGCAGAGCCCTCCTGCCACCTGGACTAACGGGCCTGGGGCAGGGTCACCAGGAAACACAAACGAAATCACAGCCCCAGACACACCCTCGGGGGCAACCACCCAAGCTCTGGGCCATGAGTCACCCC
>RJWT010026475.1:0-15805 GCA_004365215.1 Cuniculus paca | reverse complement strand
CTCTGATTGAGCTGAGTGAAAAGCTGCAGGGCGATAACTACTGAATCTAATGGTCACCTCCAGATATAGGCCTTCCTATTTTGTTCTTTGAAATAGAAAGATATGCTATTTCTTTGTATTGGTTACTTTTTCTTCATTGCTGAAACAAACACCTGACACCAAAATGAAGCAAGGAAAGGTTTATTTAGCTTACAGTTCTTGGTGGTTTCAGTCCATAATCAGCTGGCTCCAAGGCAGAGTGGCATGGCACTGGGGCAACATTTCAAGGCAGCAACCAGAGCAAAAGAGAGAACACAAGCCTCTTCTCCACCCTTACATTGTACATAGTCACCCCCGCCCCCTTGCCAGGGTGGGTGTAGCACTCACAAAATGTCCTTGCACAGGATGAGGATATTTACAAAGTAAGAACCCTGGCCCCCTGCTGAGTCTCTGAGTTAAACTTTTAAACTTCTCAAATTGACACAATGTATTAACCATAACATTCTTTTTCCTATATAGTATGGATTGTTTTTTGGCCTATGGACACTTTTACTAGGTCATCCCTTTGGCCAATGGGAAGCACTACAGAAGATTATGCAAATCAAGATTCTATCTGAGGTCATGCAATAATTAACACACCATGTAGCCAGGATAACCTGTTACCTTCTGCCAACCAAAAATTGTAAGAGAAACAACATACACAATATAATCACAAAATATGGTGAGTAGTCAAAAAATTTTTAAATATTACAGTAAAAGATACATTGCTAAAAGAAAGATACATTGCTATTAATTTCCCTAAAAATACTAAATTTGTTTATATAGACATAAAATAGCTAAGATGATTATAATACTAATCCTATTGGTTCTTGGAAAAGAACAATTAATACTCATACAGTTAGATCGATTTTGAATGTGTAAACCTGGTAATCCAAGCAACTCTTTTGAAGATAACAATATGCAATATTACAACCATTGTTAAATTCCTATCATCTTGTTTTGAAAGCCTATATTGTTGTTTTGGGTTTTGTGTTGTTCTTGTAGTTGTTGTTTGTATGTCTCTTGCTTTTTGTTTTTCTTTCCTGTGGTTTTTTTCTCTTTAAAATAAAATTTTAAAAAATGCTACCCCTCATTTCACACACCCTTATCCCATTGTTCTTGCCATTTTCTGAAGCAGTTCTGGAAGTCCTCTTTCTTGAGCATCTTTAGATGGACTATCATGGCTGTATCAATGTCCTGAATCAATTCTAAACACTTAAGAAAATCTTGAACAAATAAAAACATTACAGTAGATAATAATCCACTTTTTTCACTGCATCTGACACTGTGTGACTTCTGGCTCTTCCCCGAAGCCAAAATGATCATGAAAGATAAAAGTTTTTAAGCAGTTCAGGACACTGAGGCAGGTACCATAACACAGCTACAGACACTCATAAGAGAACTGCTTCAGAAAGTGGCAAGAATGGTGAGATAAGCGTGTTTCAAGCACGGGAAAGTATTTCGAGAGGGAGGAATAGCACTCTACCTTCTACTGTAATAAAAATTTTAAATTTAAATATTCATTGTTGTATTGGTTACTTTTCCTTCATTGCTGAGACAAACACCTGACACCAAAGTGAAGCAAGGAAAGGTTTATTTAGCTTACAGTTCTGGAGATTTCAGTCCATAATCAGTTGACTCCAAGGCAGGTGGCATGGCACTGGGGCAACACTTCAAGGCAGCAGCCAGAGTAAAAGAGAAAACAAGCCTCTTCTCTACCCTCAAATTGTACTCAGCTCCCCCCACCTTCAGCGTGGGTGTAACACACAAAATGTCCTTGCCCTCCTTTGCATAGGATGAGGATATTTACAAAGTAAGAACCCTGGCTCCCTGCTGAGTCTCTCAGTTAAACTTCTAAATTTCTCAAGTTGACACAATGTATTAACCATAAGAATCCACCCCTTGTCAACTTGGCAAGCAGACATATTTCTTTAAATCGGCCTCCAGATACCAAGACATGCTAATTCTTACCATTTTGCAACTTGAACATTGTAACAAACTTTAACAATCCTTAAAAACCAGCAGGAAGTCAGTCAACATTACATTACAAACATAACATTTTGTCCTTGGACACCCAAAGACTCATGCACATCCCTCTAATGCAAAAGGCATTTAGTACATCTGCAAGAGTTTCCAAAGTCCTAGCAGTTTCAGCATTGAAACAGTTTCAGCCTTGCTGAAAAGTCCAAGTCCCAAGTCTCTGAAATGTAAGGCAAACTCTTAGCTGCAAGTCCCTGTACAAATGAAAATAAAGTTAAATACTTCCAACCTGCAAGTGTACAGGATAAACATTTTCATTCCAAAAGTTACAAACAGGAGGATACCAAGGATTGGGAAAAAAGCAAGTCCAAAATCCAGCAGGGTAAATGTTAAATCCTATAGTTGTTTGTCCAGCATCTGAAGCAATCTGTGGCAAATTGTGAGCTCCAAAGATCTTGTGTGGTTCCACCCCTATGGCACTTCTAGTGGTCACCGATCTTGCGGCATCTCTCTTTTGCTCTGGCTGCTGCCTTGAAGTGTTGCCCCAGTGCCATGCCACCTGCCTTGGAGTCAACTGATTATGGACTGAAATCTCCAGAAACTGTAAGCTAAATAAACCTTTTCTTCCCTAATTTTGGGTGTCAGGTGTTTGTTTCAGCAACGAAGAAGAGTAACCAAAACAATTGTATTTTGTGTTCACACTTCAGATAACAAATTCACAAGCCAATTCAAAGGTTTTCATAAATTTCTTTCCCCTTCCCTCCAAGAAGGAAGCCTAGAATTTGGTCCCAGATCTGCCACTTACTGGCTATGGCTTTGATTGAGCTGAACCTCTGTGTGCTTCCATCTCCTAAAATTATGCTTGTACCTACTTCTATGGGCAAGGATTAAAGTATATAATACATGCAAAGCATCCATAACAGTGTCCACTTTTAGTAACCAGTCGGTATATGTGTTATTTTTTAAATAGTTCTGCAATTGGCACTTCTTTCTAGAAGACTTCTAAATGATTACCAATGGCCACTTGGGAGGAAAAATTCTTAAGTGATTCAACCCAAGTGTATAACACAATATCAGGCAATGCACTGTTACAACAAGCAATACACAGTGGAAAAGTTATGCTATCTTAATTCCTTAAATAAAAGTAGAGTATCTGCACCCCCTCTCTCGGTGTCCTAGAAACCTGGAAAACCCCGATGACCATATGCCATAAAAGATACAGTGACTCAGCTACGAGTCTGGGAACTCTCTCAGTTGAAGATCTTCTGGGAAGACCTAGATATTCCCAGATTTGCGTCTCCAGGGGCTTTCCTCTTATCACTGATCTGTCTGTGGACACTGATCTGCAGCCTTTCCCTTCAGTCACCAAGTACCTAAGTGGCTCTATGATGTCCTTACCATGTACATCTCCCATACCCTCATGAGCACCTTGATGATAGGAGCGATTGATTCTGTCAGGCCCAAGAACTGTATATCCCCTTCATAATCAACATGTGGGGAATGATTTTTTTTTCTCATTTAAGATTATCAGTGAGTTTCACTGTGCTGAAGTTGCTTGGTTCCACTTCAGTCAGTCTGAGGGTCTTTTCTGTCACACATGAATACATGTAAAGCAGCTTGTTAATTCAGCCTTGCTATATTGCTCTTGAAGGACAATAGGGATCTATTAGTAACTCACATGGATTGCAAATTATTGGACAGTTGAGTTGGATGAGAAAGTAATAGAGCCTGTCTCCTGGAAAATTCCTGGTGAATTGACATCATCTGAACTTGCACAGCCAGCTGTGTGTGGACGGCCTCTAGACCCTAAGCATTATTGTATTAATTACCTGGAACTGAGCCTATTTGAAATAATACTAGCATTGCCCCTTTTGTCCATATGTTTCTGTTGACAAGAGATTTCTTCCATTCTGTGTTTGTGAGTTTCATGTGCATGTTGAAGTGGGTGTCTCTGGGGTCATTGGTTATATTGTGAGCCCAAAGAAGTCCCCATTCTATACTTTGCTACTATAAAGCCATACTCCTTAATTAATTCCCTAGCAGGTGCCTAATTTCTCATATAAATCATGGACTTGTGAACAATACTGCCACCCACAGGAAGTCCTAGGACATGCTTTACCATGTTAAAAAAAAAAAGTTACCATTGCTATGTTGCTGGGGTACCCACAAGAAATAAATGAAACAATATTTGTTTGGGTTGCAAGCTGGGAAATAAAGGAGTAGGTTGTTGTGATGTCCCAACAATTGTGAGACGGAAAGTTTAGTTGTTTTAACAAAAGTTAAATGAATGCAGGCATTTTATGAGAGTTCTTGGGGGTTTCCATGAGAGTGGGATCAATGCACCCTCTCCAAATGCTTGAGAAGCGACTCACAGATGAAATGTCAGCTGGCCACAGTTCGCTCATTGTGTGACCCCGTCGCCTGAAATGTGTGCTGGTGCGCGGAAGTCCATTTGTCACAAGGTCACTTTGGGATCCTTCCGTCCCGAGTTTTCTTTTGTGGTTGAATGTCATCAGTGTTCTGATGGCCCCACGCTGGTGTATGATCAAAAGACATTTTTATCAAAAGACATTGCATTCCCACTCAGTTGGAATGCAAATTAATGTTGCAACTCAGCAAAGGCCAGAAGAAAAAAATCTCTTTAGAGAACAATCTTGATATTGAAAAACCTAGAGGAAAGGCTCTTCTCTTTGATCTCTCAGTAGCTTAAGACTCCAACACTCAAAGCTGTACGATGCATACTCTTTCTATAGGATTGGATGACATCCATTAAGCAAGTGGGACTACTGTCCATATTGTCAGAGGATCAGACATTGCACCAGGGAGACAGGTCACTGACAATCACCTGCACCTCCAATTTGTTCCTCTTTCTACTATTATGGGAACACATAGGATGCTTAGGCAAGGCCATCATGAGCCATAAGTGGCAGTAAAAACCTGCCTACTAAGCTCCTGTATATCCCAAAACATTTCTTTCCCTGTCAGTTTCTATGCCCAGAATCTCATAGACAAAGAAGATGAGCTTTGAATCTTAATGCTTCTTCGTGTGATTTTTAAAGATTTGATCAAATGATAATTAAACAATAACATTTCCTCCTTTTATACATCAAAGACTAACAGAAATCCTACCAAAGTCTTCTGTTTTATTTTGCTTGTGTACCACTACCACAGGTAAACATCTGCTGTCTGTTTTTATTTTAAAACTCCCTTTATTGAGCCCTAAAAAGCCAAGAACCTCAGACTGCTATAAACTACCATATGTCATTTTTAGCTTGTCATTATCCCTAGTCAGAGGTATTCTTTAAAGAAAGTCATGTCAGCATAAAGAAGCGTACTGGAGGACAAGGAGGTCCTAGTGGGCTGGGAAGGGAGTTTCTGAAAAGCAGGAAAGGGAAGGTGGTCATGGAAGATCTAAGTTTGAGAATGAGGGACAAAGAACAACAAATGCACTTTATCTTACTACACTTTCATTAAAAAATATTCTACATAGAGGTCTTCAGTGCTACTGAAATGGATATTTAGAAATGCCGGATACCTAATAGCTACTCAGTGAATATTTGTAGAATGGATGAATGTTGGTAGGAGTAAGTAGAGTGACTTTTTAGCTCTTACATTTAATGCTTTCCAGTCCCTAAATTTGGCATAATAGAAAAACATACTTTGAAGAAAGAAAGAAAAGGATGGAAGGAAATAAGGGGAGGGGAGAAAGGAAAGGAGGAAGAGGAGGGGAGAAAGAAATATGGTAAATGAATTAGAAGAACCAAGCATCTAAGCACAATAGTTCAAGATGATTTCGCCAAGTCACAGCATCAGCCCCACCCAGCAATGGTACCAGACAGATAGTTATTATTTCTTTTTACATTTAAACGAACAATTTTAGAATCACTCATACCCTGATTAAAAAAAAAAGAATGTTGCAAAGTGATTAGACAACAGAATATAATTTTATGATGCCAAATAATTAGCTTGAAATATGTTGAACACAGCAGTTTAGCTGAAAAATGAAATGTTATTGCAAAGAATTATAGCACACAGAAGCGTTCATATTTGCAAAATAAAATGAAAAAGCAGAGGAAAAAAATTCCTTTGCCCCTTATTACATTTGCCTCATCATACATATTGAAGGCCTGCGATTTACTTATCCTAATGATCACACGGAATCCCATCAAAAGGCATAATCCGAAGCTTTGCACTGTAAATGTGACTGACTGAAGTCTCTAATGTGTCTGTGTTCAGAATGATGACGTTTTCTTTGCTTCCTGAGTGCTGAGCAGAACAGCACAGACACAGGTGCCCTACTCTGAAGTTGAAGGCAGTGATTACTTGATAACTGACATTGGGTCCAAGAGTAGTGGGGCCAGATGCTTTTAGAAGAAGATATGTAAAAGCACTGCAGGTTAGTTTTCTTACAGAGTCACTTAACAAAGGATCTGAGGCCAGATGTTATACTAGTTATCTTGATAAGTAGCCTTCCTTCATTTATTCATTCTCACAATTCATTCATCCAGATAGTCCACAAATACTTACGGCACACTGCCATGAGCTCTTACATTCTGAGAACAAGATAACAATGCAGTTAGAAGATTTTTATTATCTTCTGTTTTAGTTAATTTTCTCAATGCTGAGAGAAAATACCCAATACACAAAGGTAAAGGAGGAAAGGTTTATTTAGCTAACAGTTAGTAGAGGTTTCAGTTCATAATTGGCTGGCTGCAAGGCAAGGTGGCCTGGCCATGGGGCTTCACAGAGGAGAAACAGTGCATGGCAGGCAGAATGTAGCAAAGCAAGAAGGGACAACCACAGCTCTTTCTATCCCTTATATCTTACCCAGGCTACTTAGGGTGGGAAGCACTCACACCTTTAATCCTAGTGCCCTTGATCCTAGCATCTGCATCATGAATCAATCCCAGTGTCACACACTCTAGATCCATCCACCTGTGGAAAAGCCCCACCTGTGATGGCCTGAGACTTTGGGAGGACATCTAGACACAAGCCGTAGCATTTTCTCTGCCAGAGGTAAAGATTCTAGCTTTTGTTTGGTAACCTGATTTTGAGGGGATGCTTCATTTCTGTAAATGAATTGAGATTGGATATTCTGAACTCCAAATGGGGCCCAGTGAAGTTTTTCTGTACAAAAACAGTTACATAGCTTTATTCTCCAAAAAATATTATATTTAAGCTACTTCTTAGACTACACCTCAGAATGAAAGACATAGTGACTAGACATCTTTAGGAATTAATACTCCCTAATACAACTCCTTCTCTCCTGACCTACACAGACTCCTGTTCATTCTCCACAACCATATGGCAAAGGAAGAGACAAACTGATGCTGCCTTTCAATAGAATGCTTTAAGCTTTTCCAAGACTGAGAACTTGTCTTTCCTGTTCTGGGCTGACAGATACCACTGGGAAATCCATGATGCTGGGGAACCTACAAGAAATGCACAGAATGATATCTGTTTGAGTTGGGAAAGAAAGAACTACATTGCTGAGATGTCCCAACAAGCATGAGAAGGATATTTTAGCTGTTTTAATGAAAACTAAATGTAAGCAGGAATTCAAAAACACTCCCCACTACTCTGCTATAGTTTAGGAAGATTATAGTAATTTTAGCTGCCTTGTGAATTTGCCCATGACGGTATTTGTGCTCGCCAGTCTAAGCATTTTATCAGATCAAACCAAAGATTCATTGCAACTGTTTCAGACCAGTGGCTCTGCCATCATTTTTACACATCTTTTTGTTCTTATGCTACTCTAAGGTGCCAAGATTGCTTGTATTTGTTCTCTAGCCTGAAAAATAGGAGGCTTCGCTTCTCTTCTCTTCTCTTTTCTCTTCTCTTCTCTCTTTTCTTCTCTTGGGTACATGGTGAAACTATATTTGACCATTTGGAATGGTTCATAAACCTAATATCCACAATAGTGAGAAAGAATTGAAAGTTTTTCCAGTTTGTAGGTGTCAGGCAATGCGATGACAGAACTTCAGAAGTAGCCTCTTCCTGTTTATAGGGCTCAAGGCAGAACTAACATCCAGAGCTGTGACAGAGATCAACTCTGTGAGATGACGTTCTAAGATTTGTGATCCTAAAGAAAGAATATCAACTGAGGTGGAGACAAGGTGAGTATTTACACCAAAGAATATGCCTGAGGATAAATATCTCTGTGGTATTTTCTCCACTCAAGTGTATGACTATTATACTGTAGTTGTGGGTTTGGTTTCCTATTGGCTATATTGAACTCAAAGACTAAAAGTCAAGGAGAAGGAAAAGGCCAGAAGTGTTTCCACAATTTCTATATATTGACAGCAGTGATTAATAATGTGTGCCTTGTAGTGACCCATGGACTCAACAAGCATTTATAGCACCTACTGGTCTTACACAAGGCTCTTGAGATAAAATAGTGACAGTAATAGATGCGGCTTCCTTCCTTTTCTCCTGAAGCTCTCAACATAGTGAGGAAGATAGACATCAAAGCAATTTTTATAAATGGAAGCTTGTTATGAAAAGGGCAGTGCAGATGGATGCAATGGGGACCTAGAATAATGAGTCCTAACCCAGCTGACGGGGAGGCAGAGAAACCATGGCGAGGAAAACAAAGGAAGCGTCCTCCTTATGGAAGGAACTGTGGCTGCAGTTAAGATGTCTTACTCAGATTTTCACCACTATAATGAAATATCTGAGCCACACTACTTAGGAAGAAAGGGAGGCTTCTCTTGCTTATGGTTTTGTAGGCTCAGGGGCATGGCACCTGCACTGGCTCACTTCTAGTGAGGAGCTCCTGGTGAGGGGCACGTAACAATCATGGCAGCATGTGCCAGCATGAGTGGTCTCATCTCAAACCAGGAAGCAGAGACAGCTGGCTAGGGCCAAACTCAGACTTTCATAACAGCCCTGCACAAGGACTCCAAGGCATCCATGAAAACCACCTTCTGAGAGCATGCCCTTACTGACCCAGGACCTAATGCCTAGGCTCCACCTCCTGGAAACCAAGACTTTAATCATATGGATTTTCAGGGGACACAAACTGAATTGAACCCATGGCCTGAGGTATGGAGAACAGCATAACCAGGCAAAGGGTCAATGAGTCTAGACTGATAGAAAAAGATATTCTAAAGCAGAGAGAAGAACAGGGCTTGGAAAACTAAATCTGGCCAGTGTCTAGTTTTAGACATAAAGTTTTTTTTAACATTTTTAGAAATAAAGTTTTATTGAATCCCATTCACTGACATGGCATAAGGCCATTTTAACACTACACCACCAGACCTGAGCATTTGCAAAAGACTGTGTGAACTGAAAAGCCCAAAATATTTACCACCTGGCCTTTTACAAAAGAAGTCACAGTGACTTCATCATGGTTAGTAATTCCACACATGTAACAAGGAGTGCTGTACATACTTTGCCTCCCATTCCATCAGTCACACGGTTCTACCAAAATCTAAGAGGTCGCTGAAAAGGGCAGTCTTCTGTGTGCTTGGGGAAGAAAAAGAAATTCTTTGGAAAATAGATACCTATATGTCTCCACAGCAAACAAGACATTTAAGAAAACATAGAGGAAAAACCTGTGTGGTTCATTTAGTTGGTACACAATGATGCTGAAGGAAGCAAAGGTCCAATTGTGGGGGGCCTTGTAAACCATCTCAAAGATTTTAGACTTGAACCTTGGCATGAATTCCCAGAATTAGGTTGCTATATAACCTAGTCAATCTGCTTCTCTATTTCGGTGTCTCTGAAAAGACACAGAATGGTGCTACCTATTTCGTAGCTTGGGGAGGCCAAAAGAGATAGTGCACGGAGCTGTTAAAATACAGGCTCAGTGATATAGCATGTGCTTAGCTTGGGTGCTCGAGTCACTTACACAGACTGGTGAATCACTTGTATGCATAACCTATGCACATGCCCCATATAGTTTACATCATCTTGGTCCTAGCTTATGATACTGGATGTAATGTAAACACTATGCTGGTAGTTGCTATGCTGTATGGTTGAGGGAATAAGCACAAGAAAGAAAAACTTTCTGTTTTCAGTCCAGATGCAACCATCGTTGGCCTCACTATATAGAACATAAACAAGACACAGAGTGAACAATATGCAAGTGCTAGAAGAGACAGAGGGTGTGTGAAATGGCAGAAGGCCATGAAGGGCCTCCATTCAAACTGATGCATTGTGGTGCTCGGCACACAGCAAATTCAAGTTTTGTTCTTTGGAACTTTCAGGAATTTTCTTCCAAATATTTTTGCTTTGCAGTTGGTTGTATTCATAAGCAAGGAGACCCAGTTTCATCAACTAGCACACAGCAAGCATGCAATGAATTACAGTTATTGTCAAAACAGAAAATGCCTACTTTTTTCCCCACCAAACCAACCTCTCTTACTTGTAATCCTCAAACTGCAGAAAATTTTCTTCTGGCTACCACCAAGCCTTATCCTATGAAAAAAAAATGAAAATATGTTGAACCATTTTTCTACCCCTTCATTGGCCTGCTTATGTTTGCCACTTTCTTTTCAGAATACATTGGCCTATAGAACCAACCAGTCCCTTCCATCCAGAATAAATAATATGTGGGCTAAAATGATTGCTCTCCCAAACTTTTTACCTTTCCTGGATCCGAGAAGATGATAATTAAAGTTCAGAAAAAAATTATATATATATAATATATATATTCATATATATATTCATGTATGTATTCATAGGTATCATATATATGACATATATATTCATATTCATATATATTATATGTATATAAATGACTAGAGCAAGGCCAGAGTGATAAGACCCTAGATCATCATGTGTTCTTAATACAACACATTATAAAGAAAGAAAATAGAATAATGTGAAGAAAGAGCAAAACTTTCTGAAAAACAAGAGAAATGAGATGAGACAAGAGGCTATAAAAAGGTTTTATAATAGTATGACATAGTACTGACCCAAGAATAGAGAGATATCAGTGGGGGGAAATTTCAAAGAAAGAATTTAATATTACAGTATAATTCAACAAGGAAAGGGAAACGAGTAAAATAAATTATGGTGGTGTAAATTATTAATGTTTTGGAGGAAAATATTTCCACACACACACACACACACACACCAAACAACAAGCAAGTAGTAGGGTGATATTCAGGAAAGAGCAGAGTGATTAAGAGAGGAGCAGAGTAATCAAGGCAGTAGCATCACAACTGGTATGATGCCTGGGACTAAATCTCATTGTACAACTTACTTAGATGTATTGTTTAATTTTACAAATTATGCAGTCTTTTAAAGCCTATTTTTCTTTGCATACATATCAGTGGTGATGACGCTACCTACCTTCCAAGATTATTGTGAAGTTTGAATGAGAACAGTTTCTAACACACAGTAAGTACTCCAAATGCGTTAATTATGGTGATAGGGAAAATCACAATGGAAAAGTCACTTTCCTTCCACATATTCTACTCAACATTTATTTCATCATGTAATATAAATGAGACTCTGAGAGATTAAAAAATGAATGAGAAATGACTCTGTCCTCAGAGAGGGGAGTTCGCGATCTAACACGAGTTTAGAATGAATGTCTCCTCTTTCTGATCCTTCTAAGGTGAGCTCTTGAGCAAAATGGGACTTGCCCAGCATGGCCTGAACATATTGCAGACCTAATTTCTTGTTCGTGTCACTACAACTGCTTCCTGCAATAAATTTTTTCTGCTCCATATATAAGTTGTCACTCATCCTTGCAATAGTGTTCTTCTGGGAACATGGATTATGAATAGTATAATAACTATGACTAATAATAAACAAGGCTATTTGCTTCTTGCTGTAAGGGAAATAAATCAGCCAGAAGTTAGTTGCATTCCCTGCTCCACCCCACCCCAACTCCCGAAAGGGAGCTATCTATTACTGGAAGGCATCTGCAATTTAAAATATTTGACCATTCTTCCCCAAATCAAGACAAATTGCATCAATGCTAGAGGAAATTTTCAAATATGTCAGTATCATTTCAGAGAATGTAGGATATGTTCCAATATCTAGCTTCATGATTCCTAAGTCATGTTTCTAACAAGTTACATTGTGAAATGTTCACCTGTTACTTTTTAAGCTCTTTCGCCCTACTATGCACATAGTAGCTTCTACCCTAGGCATTAGGGAAACAACTCTTCCTTCATGCCCTGAATTTTGAAGGGAGGTAAAACTCTGGACCACGCTACATGCCTTCATGTTCTTGCCTTTATGCTTGTCATTGTGACTCCAAGTGGAAAGGTCAAGTCGTAGAGAGCACACTGGACTAGGAATCACCAAATTAGTGGGTAAGATTTTGCCTCTTACCCAAATAGTAATTCCCTGGGCCTTGGCATCCTCATAATAAAAGCCAAGAGTATAGTAAGTTCCCGACTTAGGCACATTTGAGTGGCGCACTTCTACAGATATGAATGGGCCTTGCGTTACGAACACTGATAGATGTGAATAAATCCCAGAAATAGCTCACATGCGTACCAGACATTGTCACAGCTGTGCTGCTGCGTACTTACTGTATGGAGCGATAGTGTGCAGTAGCACATAGCTCAGTCAGAGCCCAGATGTCCAGATGCATCAGAAAAACAGTGGTGATGTGGATGGGACCGTTAGGAGGCCCAAAGCAATCCCCTATATCCCAGCTGTACTGCACTGTACCATCACTTTATGGGAACTGTAAAAGTAAAAATAGTTTATTTAGATTATTTTTGTGTGTAGCTTTTTTATGCTTTATTGTACATTCGTATCAAAGGTATATAAGACTCACTGTGTCAGACTTACAAACAAATCTGATATATGACCATTCTCTGGGAATAGAATTTGGTTGTAAGTCAGGGACTTACTGTATAGGAAAAAGCTCCTTAAAACTCTTTCAAAATACGGCATTGTATGAATGAGCTTTCTGCACATTTTCATCTCCACGCTAGGCCTGGGTCAATCATTAGTCCACCCATTTGCTTTGGAAGGCATCCTCACTCAAGTCTGATTGGCCAAGGGTGAGTGAAAATATACCCAGGAATTCACTGCTGCTCACCTGATCACAGTCCCTCCAGTCTCATTCTTTATACCTTTCTACAGGGTGGAATCAAAATGCATACACTGAATGTTTAAATTTTTAAAATGTATTACAGTAAAAGATACATTGCCATAAACCCACTCAAGATATTCCCCCTCACCGCAAACATCTATCCTGTCATTCTAGTCACTTCTGAAGTGGTTTGGAAAGTCCTTTCTTGCCTTTAGGAGATGCGATGAAAAATACAGCAGTGCTGCTGCCAAGTGCCATCTAACGGGAAGGCAAACTCAGAGAAATCATCATGGTGTGTCCTCATTCATATTCACTGAATTTGGCACCATGTGACCTCTGGCTGTTCCCCAAAGTCAAAATAGCCATGGAAGGTAAACATTTTGAATTGATTCAGGACATGAAGGCAGCCGCAACAGCACAACAAAGGACCCTCACGAAAGAGGGTTTCCAAAATGGCTTCAGGAATTGGTAAGAATGATGGGGAAAGTATATGAGGAGATTTCAAGAAAGATTAATGACAATGTGTCTTTTACTATTTGTTTTAAATTAAGCATTCAGCATATATTTTGATCATACCTCGTATATCCCCATTTATTATGGAAGTTATGACCCAGACTAAGTCATCATTCAGAATAATTGAAAACTTTCAGCCAATCATTTAGAAAGTCCTTATAACTCTGTTTCCCAATTTAAGAAATAAAAAGAATATCATCTGTTCTTAATTCACTCAATCATTATAACTGGGTGGAGAAAACTGAATGAATTGCGAAAAATACTGTGCAAGTGAAGAATGAAATAGGGACCATTCCCAGAACTACTTTCCTTGAAAACTAAAAGATACTTGTAAGCCACATGAAGACATCTTTAAGAGAGTATTAATATTATATTCATCACAGAATTAATAATTTTAAAGTTTTTGACCCTAGAGTTTAAAAATGTATCTTATGCTTTGAGAGAGCATTGGAAATCTGGAAACTCCATGGCCTGACATTGACAAAACATGTCCTACTGCTTTCCACCTACCAATCATCTGAGTGGCTGGCCACACTCAGGAAAAAACTGACTTTTCCTTTTAATGTACATAATTATCATGTAAGTACAAAGTGGCCATAGTCTTACTAAGGCTGAACTTATAAATTAAACATGTCAATTTATCATCACAGTCAAGAAACTGAACAAACCACCAAACCAAAAAATTATGTGATTCTGAAATGTGGATAGAAATTCCAGTCTCATGTTTTCAGTGATTACCTTTCCTTGGGTCACTTGTATTTATCACTCTCTTTTTGCTTACATCCTCTTTTTTATTCACACTCTTTTTCCATATAAGATTACTTTTCTTCCTTTCAACTTAGGAAGGAATGAGTTAATACAAACTTACCAAGAAAATAAAATAGTATTTTCCAACAAACTTAGATGTTTTATTGAATTACAACCGTTTTATACCTCTCCTCTTCATGGAGAGACAAGAGTGTTGTGTAAGAACTGCCATAAATCTTTCCTGAAAAGTCTCACCCAAGTTTACCAAGGACTACATGATCCAAGGATTGACATGCTTAATGGTCCCTTCATAATACTCATCACACTTGATCTCAACTGCAGTTTTGTTGTGAGTGACCACCTCTTTATTTTGAAGCTTCCTTCCCTTGACTTTCACAGTGGAAACCGCCCCACCCCATGCCATTCCATCTCAACCTCCTTTGTTAGCATTATTGAACTTAGTGAGACAGAAGAGGATCGATGAGTCCCTTCTTCACAGCAGGGAGCCCAATCTCTGCCTTCTCAGCTAGTGATCAGTTCAGAAACCCAGACCTACCTATGTGTGGTGGAGCATATCTGTAATCCCAGCTAGTTGAGAGGCTGAGGCAGAACTATCACAAAGAGGCCAGTATGGGCAACTTAATAAGAATCCATCTCCAAAAAACTTGGGGTTTGGGGTCTGGGGATACAACTCAGTGTTTGAGCTCTTACCTAGCAGTGAGGCCTTTACTTCAATCCCAGTGCTAGGAAAAAACAGGGGGAAAAATAGAGAGAAAAGAAAAGACAAAAGATGAAAGAAGAAAGGGAGGGAGGAAACAAAGCCAGGCCCAAAACAGCCTATGGAATTCTACTGGCCATAAGAAATGGTTTAAGAACAGGTCGGTCAAGGCAACAAAGTGGAAGAATAAGATTCATGGAAATGGCAGGGGGGGGGGGGGCACGGGCCAGTACGTTCTTCATACTTGAGTAAGGGCCACTGAATGGGAGGCCTTGGATTTTATGAATGTTAACTGCTACAGCCAGAGTGAATGCAACGCCAGAGGAAGTATTACTGACGATGAGAAAGAAATGATGGACCTATGACTAAAACACCTGTTCTAGGTCTGGCTTAGCTCCGAAGTATTTTGTTCCATGAGTGAATAAATTCACTTTATCACAAAGTTTACTTAGAATTGGTTTGACTGTCAGTCATCAATCCCAGCAGAAAATATCACCTCTAATGTGACTTATGCAATATTGTCCTCTCCATTCTCTTCCTACCACAACAATATTTCTCTCTAACCGTCTTATCCTAGTTCCTCTCCTTCATAGTATGCCCCAGGGTTCTTAGTCTTATTTTCTATTTTCTGTTTTCCTACCCTCAACTTTCACCTTACTTTAAAGATTCTAAAATCAGAACGCCAGCCCAGACTTTTCTTCTGAGCTTGACACCAACTTTCAGTAATTTTCCACGTATGTTCCTTATAAATGTCTCATCATGGGTAAGCCAAATCTTTTTCCCTTCTCCCCTCTTCATACATTTCATAGCTTAGCTGTGTG
>RJWT010026474.1:0-15822 GCA_004365215.1 Cuniculus paca | reverse complement strand
CTGTAATTCCAGTACGAGGGAGGCTGAGACAGGAGGATCCTTGTGAGTTCAAGACTGGCCTGGGGTACAAAGTGAGCACAAGGGCAGCCTGAACAGCACAGTGAGACACTGTCTCAAAAACACAAGGGCTGGGGATTTAGCTCAGTGGTATAAGTGCCTGCCTGGCAAGCATGAGGTCGTGAGTTCAATCCCTGGTGCTGCAAAAAAAAAAAAAAAAAAAAAGGAAAACAACTTCACTTGATTTTTAAAAATAGCTCTTCAAGATATGATCAATTATTTGAAATGGCCTGCAAATGTCACATATGTGCTCTAAACTCCACTGAAATGGAGTGAGTAATTTTCAGTCACTTGTCCAGCAGTTAAGCCAAGAAGATAGTAAATATTTATAGGCTTATCCCAGGGTGCTAGCTAACAGAGGGCCTGGGCCGCCTCTCAGAGAAAATAAACAAGGCTCTCCCACAGTTTAAACCTGTCCAGTCTTTCTCAGCCAGCTCCTCTTTCCTCTCCACAGTGATTATACAGCACTCATGTCTAGCCACATTTGGATTGTCCTGCTGTTAAGTTATAACAAGATTTTCAGAGGACACAAGAGTTGTTTCCCTTTCTTTCGACCGCATGTTTAGATTATATGAATCACTTTGTTTAGGCCATCTTTTGCTCCTTGGTTTGCTTATTCAAACTCAAGAGCCCACCACAAAGTTTGCTTTTGTTCATTAAGCTTTTTGGACATTTGCAAAGCATTAGAACAGAAAAGTATTTAAACAGTAGAATAGATACAGTCGTGACAAGTAATTTCATCTGAAATCAAATGCGTAACATTTGAGATAATGGATTTTATGAGATTCTGAGAGCTTGCAGAGTTTGATTTTTTCTTTAAATACTTCATTGATTATGTTAATAAAATCATATCTGTTGTGATGGTTTTCTGAGAGGGTTGTTTGTTTATTTTATTGTTTTAAAATTTACATGAATTCCCGTGACTTGTCTGACAGTTTGACAGCTGAGAGTGATCTTAGAATTATTCTTGTAGTCCAAATTCCTCAATATACAAATAAGGAAACTAAGGTTCTGAGAGGTTAGAAAGGGACATATCCTGGAGCCCAGAGATTGCTAGTGATAATGTGATGTGTTTTTCCCAAGAGGAGCCTCCTGGCTTTCCTCATAACATTTAAATCTGCTTCGTGGCAACGGGTTCATCATTTCTAAGTAATGTAGAGTAGGAAGGAAAACTACTATCAACAGAAATTTTTTTCTTAAAAACCTTAAGGAGTAGTTTTAATCTTCTTTTAAATTTAGTTTAATTTTTGTTTTTTAACCTTCTTTTGGTCATAAATACCATTTGAGAATCTGTAAAAAAAAAGAAAGAAAAAAAGAAAGAAAGAAAGAAAGAAAGAAAGAAACTCTGGACAGTCTGAACAGAAAAACCCACATATATATTCAGAAATTAATAATCGACTTCATAGAGTCTGTTGTAGTCAGGGATTGCAAGAAAAACAATTATATACAAGACACATAATTTGCAGAATTATTTTATAATAATCACCCAAAGAGTTAAATACAAGAAGTGTAGGAAACCTGTCCACACACTAAGACAGAATCCAGGTGAGAGTCTAGATCCCACAGCAATGTCCTGCATGAGTCCAACTGGAGGCCTAGAGCCCAGGATAATGACTCATGCAAGTCAGCTTCATGGATCTGCACTGGGAAGGCCCAAAGGTCAGAGGTGGAAGCTAGAAAGTCTGTGTCAACGGGCTGAAGCATCTGTGCCAGCAGGCTGAGCGATCTGCACTGGAGCCAGGAAGTGACACTCAAAGTAAGAACCAGAGCTCTCCTGAAAAGTACCATAGCCACCCTCAGTGACAATGAGGTCTCGAGCTCCTCCGATGAGAACAGCCAAGTTCATATCAGGGAGCCAGCATGACAAGCTTCTCCTGGAGATTGAACAGCACACATATTCCCCTCCAGAGCCAGGAAGTGGCAAAGTAAATACCAGAGCTCCCCCAAAGTGAAGCACAGCCATTCTCAGCAACAGCAAGGTCCCAAGCTCCTCTGACAATGAGAACAGCCAAGTTGGTATCAGGAAAAAAGCTCGACAAACTCCTCTAGGAGAACCAATGGTAACAGGAGAACCAACAACACCACAGAGAACCAACAATACTTTACTCTTCCTCTCCAGTTCTTTTTATCTTGGCAACAATCCTCAGGTAGGTCATTCAAATAGCACCACAGATTTAGTTCAGCTGGTATTACAAGTTGACCACCAGTTGTCAATTCACCACAGAGTCCATAGACTTCAATTCTAAGTTCATTTATACAATGGATCAGAAGTGTTTATCGGAAAAATGTTTATCTAATTACATGTCTATATTCGAATCAATGTAGATATTTACTGCAATTTGCATAATGTGATAGCTATTCAATAAACTGTAACTATTATTGCAATATTGCAATGCAAAACAACTGACTTAAGAGGAAACTGAATGCGCTCTGCACAAAATTTGTTTTGTTTCCTGTGATCCCACTGTCAGAAACAACGCAACTGTTTCTTGTTAACTTCAGCTCATTGAAGTGAACAGATTTTGTTTGACATGATGGGATGCATTGTAAACAACACAGAACAAAGTTTCTAGTAATTCCCTAACATATATCTGAGAGATAATGATAGTAAATGTTGTGGACCAACAGGTGGGAATAGGATATTATAGAAATGTGTGTTTTCTGATAGTCAAATGAAATTTTTGTCACATTGCGAAGTGAATTCTTGGGGTGGGAAGTTGATTTGAAACTTTCATAGTGAGGCTGGGTAAATAAAGTTTTTATTGACCACAGATTCATACTTTAGATCTCAGGGCAGCCATAGAGGAAATATTCACACTTGAGGACATAAGGAGGTGCGATAGATCAAAAATACCCTGATTAGCAACCTCTAGTCTATCCTCTCCTAATATTTGTCCCAACATGATACTAAGAGAGGCAGGAAAACTAGCATACTAACAAATAAAAAAAAAATTCAAAAGGCAGTTTTACTACCTAAATAGCCAGTTGAGTTTAATTTAAGGATGTCTACTAAAAAAAATTTCAGATTCCAGAAGGAGTTCAACAAAAAGAGCAACACTAGTTGCTAAAAATTAGGTAGGAAAACATTTCATCTTTCAAAATATCAGTTCCTCTCTTCCTACAGCATAAAGACTAGCTCAGAAGAGAAGCAGATAGGAAGGGGAAGGCAGAGCAGGTATTAAAGCATTGTTGCTTCAAGGGGAAATTCTCACACATGAAGGAGAATGAATGACAGTAAAAACCACTGGAAGTATTTGTTGATAATTGTGGTTTCCAAGTACATAGCTTTCTTTGTCACCAGGTAGTATAACAGAAGATCTATTGTCACTGCTAGTAGAGTGATACTAGGTGAGACAGAGCCTCCCAGACTTTGCAACTGATTGGAGGGGGTTCACATTCATTCAGCTTCTTTTCGTAAACAGGAAGAGTAGATTTAACCAGAATCGACATGCATAGAGAAGGCCAAGAGTGACCCAGGTAAGGAAATAATGAGACAGATCTTTTGTCGTTCTACAGTAAAGGAAAAAAAGAGTGATATGTAATAAAATATTAAAGAGCCAGAGCACAGGACTCTCAGCATGCTATAGAATCTGAGTAAGAGCTGCTTGCTTCTGGAAAAAGGTTTTGGCAATGACTGAACAGTTTGAAAGGATGAAAGATACAACTTGTACATAACAAAAGCAGAAAACTGTAAGAAGAAAGTGATTTGAAGCAAAGTACTGTGAAGATTAAAAAGGTGACTAGAGGAAAGAAATGAAAGACAAACAACTAAAGAGCCAATTCTGGATTCCATTTATATGGCAGATAGAAACCAGAATGCTGAAAAACAAATCAGTGATGTGGAGGACAACCTTTCTCCTTTCAGGAGTTGAAGAAAAATAAAATGCTTGAAAATGATCAGAGAAAAGATGTTTTGGTAGAATGGTAGACAGCGTGGGTCAGAGCAGGCCTTCCCACCAGTCATGGGCTAAGGACCACCTTCCATCAATCTTTAAGGGCCTGGGTCCTGCCCAAGGATCTGCTTATTTCTCAATAGCCACAATGGCATTAGTAGCCATAAATCCATCCTTGGAGAAATCTTCAACTCAGGCACAGGCACAAAAACACCTCCAAGTGTCCAGAAGTTACCTCCAGCCACCTATAAACTCATTCTCTACTCACCCACATGGGTTGCATCTCACAGATACAATTTTATAACAGAGTGAATTATAGGAAGTGATCTCACAGTTAACCCAGAGACTGTGACAGCATCAGCTCTCAAACACTCTGGGGACAGCCCTCTGTCTGGAAGGAACCTGGACTATTGACCAGAAATAAAAGGTCCCTGTCCCCTACCCTTTAGGCCCCTGCGAACCTTTTCACCTGTCCACAGAACATACTTCTCATCTGTCTTCAATAAATGCACCCTTTACTGCCTTCCCTGTCTATCTTACCCAGTTCTTTGTTGGGGACACCAAGAACCTGGAAAGAAGCCTTGAGGTGCTCTTCAGAGAATAAAGAGATGATCAGGATGTTGAGTATCCTGGAGGAAAACTTCCCTGCAGATCATAAGCAATACTCACAGAAGAATTTGAGGAAAGCATCTGTGCTCCCTGAAACCTGTATCGGTAGACTGAAAAACTGACATTTCTTGGAGAAAAAAAATACACCACAAGGGAAGCACACTAGGTGAATTCAGGAATGGTGTAAAAATAAGATAAAGTGAAAATTTTTCCAAGTGTTTAGGCAGAGACAATAAAGTGTTTACTTTGAGAGGGGCACTTATCAAATTGACTTCAAATTTCTCTATGCAATGGAAGGACTTGCACATTTTTAATTTTTTAAAAAATGCTATGATTTAGAATTTCATTTCAAACCAAGTTGACTTTTATGTAGGAAGGATCCAGAAATATATTTTCAAATATACTACTAGTATATTTGAAGAATACTTGAAAAAGTTGAAGATGTTAAAACACAAATAACTCCAGTCAGAGTAGCTATCAAGAACATATGCACAAAAAAATAAGTGCTGAAGAAGGTGGCGAAGGATGTGCCCTGAAACACTGCTAATTCGAATGTAAATCAGGACAGCTACTACGGAAAGCAATATGGAAGCTTCTCAAAAACCGGAAATCAGGAATAACACATGCTATAGCTATACTACTTGGTATATATCCAAAGGAATGGAAGTTGGAGATAACAATAAAGTTAGCAGATATCAGTGAAACAGCAAACATAATGGAGAGAAAAATCAGTTACCAAACTTTGTTTTTTTTGAAAGTCCTAATAAGATATATAAACCACTAGGAAGATTGATAACATTTAAAAGCATAAAATTTCTGCAATTACAGGTCCCATAGATGTTAAAGAAATTAATAAAAATAATTCTACACATGCTGGATACTTGAACATTCAGAGAAGAGTGGAATTCACCTTATTAAGAGACTTAAGTACCAAAATAAAACAAAAAACAGCTTTTCATTGTTTTAGTAAGGCATTTGGTAAATTTGATGTCTTAACAGACAAGGAAAAACTCAGAGAAAGTCTTGTAAAATTATAAAACATTATTGAAAGAAATTTTACACGTATCATGCATAAAATAACTTTTACTATACTTACCTATAGTGTAATACAATTGTACTACTGTATGTAGTATAAAATTATTCAAGGAAAATTATTAAACTTAGTGAAATTTTAAACAATTAAAATAAATATGAAGGTAAATCATGTTCATACTATAAAAATATAGATTCTTAGCCAGTTAATAGATCAAATATAATGTGTAAATTCCTGTACTTTGTCCACATGTATGAAATATTCTTATTAAAATGAAAAGGGCAAATGTCGATGAGTCAGTTTTGAAACACAAAAAGCAAAGCAAAAGGACTTGTGCCAACAGTTATAAAATCTTCTAAAACTATAATAATTAAAACAGTATTGTGTAGTTGAAAGTACAAATAAAGAGAGAAGTGTAATGGTACAGAGGGCAGAAACTGTTCTGCTCACATTTAGTCATTCAATTTCCAGTAAAAGTGCCACTGCCACATGGGTAGAAAGGCGGGTCATTTAAAATACATTGTGCTGAGTAAGCCATTTCTATTTGAGTCTTATCTCATCTGATACAAACTCAAATGGAGGTGGATCATCAGTGTAAATATCTTTATAACTTTGATGATAATTGTTTCTTGAATATCAGTGAATATAAAATTAAAACTTGATGGATTGGACTTTATTGAAAATGAAAAACTGTTCACTGACTAATGCCACTGAGTAAAGGGAAGCCACAGGGTGGGAAATGATACTTATAACACACGTAAACAAAGAACTCATACCGAGGCTATAGAACACAATTGAGAAAGAAACAAAATGACGACCTACTAGAAAAGCAAGGAAAAGATCAAAATGGCCACTTTACAAAAGGGGACATTCACATGCGAGATTTTGAAAAGGCCTGCCACATCATTTCTGACTAGGAAAAAGCAAAGGGAATGCTGGTAGCAACTCCTTGGCACATCTACCACAGTGACTAAAATAAAAAGGAGCAACAGCCAGCACTGACAAAGATAAGGAGCAATGGGATTAGCACACCTGTTGGACGGCAAGAAAATCAGCACCATCACTTTGCAACATGTTTTGACAGTGTCTCAGTCTCCTGAAGGCCATTGTATTAAAGGTTTGACTCCCCAGCCTGTGGTGCTATTGGGAAGTGATGAAACCGATATGATGTGGGGCTTAGATGGAGAAAGTTTGGCTATGGGGGAGGGGTCCATGAAAGGGACCGTGGGACACCCCACCTTGCTTCCCAGCTACCATGAAGCAAGTAGCCTCCTCCAATAAATATTCCTGCCATGATGCACTGTGTCTTCACAGGCCTAAAGCAACAGGGCCAAGAGCCATGGGTTGAAACCTCTAAAGTAGAAGCCAAAATAAAGCTTTCCTTCTTTGAAGTTGATTACCTTGGGTGTTTTGTTGTAGGGATGGAAAGCAGACCACTATAGTATCTATTGCAATTCAGGTAGTATATGCGATTTGTATCACACTTGAAGAGTGACATGCTAGCCTCTGAAAATGTTGTCTGATATTAGAGTCTAAACATAAAAATGCGATCCTCTATTCTAAGACATAGCTAAAATCAGTGATGGGTGAGAATGTTATTTGGCTTACACAGGTAATCTACACACGTGTATCAACTCAGATGTTGGTAATGGCCATTGTGCAAAGATGAGCTTGAAGATAAGTGTCAGTAACAATGTGTGGGATTGTGCTACAAAAAAGTTATTCATGCTCAAAACTTCACTAGAAGACAAACAGCTTACAGAAATGATCTCATGTTGTAAAACACATCATTGCCTCTGAAACCAAGAGTAACATTATGGATACCTGAATTGTTCATTCACCCTTTAAAAAAACACAAAGGTCACAATCTTATTGTAGTTTTGAAAGCAAATGAGGCACAGTAGGTTTCCTAAGTGCAGATCACGTCTGTATTCTGCACAGAAAGCAAGGGCAAGGAGGGCCTCTCCTATATGCAGACATTGAGCACCAAAATGATTTCCTTGTTTCATACTGGAAGGCAGAGATTGGGGGAAAGTGCACATGCTGAAGGTGGTACTTGGAATTCACATCAGACGCCTTGCTCTTGGGTAATTTATACCTCTTGTGATAAATTAAAATTGTCACAACTTCAAATCCAATACTTTCTTTAGGTGGTACAAGGAGAAAAGATTAGAAAATACCTCAGTTGGCAGTCAGCACAGGTACCAGGCTTGACCACGTTTCCTTTAATTTCCAGCCAAACGAAAGAGAGTTTTGGTTGGTCTTTCTTTCTTTCTTTCTTTCTTTCTTTCTTTCTTTCTTTCTTTCTTTCTCTCTCTCTCTCTCTCTCTTTCTTTCTTTCTTTCTTTCTTTCTTTCTTTCTTTCTTTCTTTCTTTCCTTCTTTCTTTTTGCAAGCCATATCCAATATCAGCTATCTGGCTCTACCACCACTAACCTGTAATTAGCCTTTGGCCTCAGATTTAACTCCACAAAATGTCAAGGAATCAGACACAATTCTTTTGGTCTCTATTTTAACATGAAATCTGTACTCACAAAATGCCATGCTCACTTAAATCTACAGTAGGAGGCTAGCCTTTTTGAATCTACACACCAATTTACAAATGGTGCATGCTCAGACTTGGTGTCCTTTCTTGTGTAACACAGCCTCGTGGTCTGGGCGAGGAAGAGGGTGACTGGATTGTTTATCAGTGTTTTTCTCTGACTTTGTCGTTTGGTCAGTAAAGACAAGGGAGCTTGGAGAAGCTATTGGTGGAGGTTAAATTGATTATGCAGATCATTTTAGGGTGCCTCTTCCTGATCATCACTGAAGGACCCAGTGTCAAGAGGGTTCGAGTATTTAGTATTTTCTTTCTTTTTTTTTCTTTTTTTTATTTAAAGAGGATAAAGCCAAGGAAAATAAAACAGAATAAAACCAATCAAAACAAACCAGAGTAAGTGATACAGGATTTCACAACATTACAAAATCAACAATAGTTTCCATAATGCCTTTTGTTGTCTTCAAAATAGCTGCAGAAATCTTTGGACATAGTAAAAATTAAACAGAACAGAATAAAATAGAAACAATAAAAGCAAAACAGTGGATACAATAAGGGACTTCAAAACAAGACAACAGTAAATTCAAAATGGCTACCATATATATCTTGCTATCCCCGAAATAACTCTTCATGCCATCGGATATAACATAATCAAACAAAGCAAAAGAGAGTAAAACCCAAACCAACAAAACAATAAACAATATAGGACTTCAAAATGAGACTATAGGGAATCAACAATTGTTACCACCCCCCGAAGGAGACACCCTCTAGATGCCACGCTGCATACCACTATCGTCTGAACAGATGATCAGACCACTGGCCCTAGACCCGCAAGGTCAGTGAAACACCAAAGCACCACAGGCTTCCAATTGCATTTCACCTCCATAGCTATCATCACATCCAATGCAGAGTATTTAGTATTTTCAAGGCATCAGCAGCCGATTCCAGAACAAGCACATGGGTCCCCTGGTGCTCTGCAGTTAGAGTACACTACCATTTAGTGCTGACGATTTCACCCAGCACTGTATTCTGGCTTTCAGACAGGGCATGTCATGGCAGAAAGAAGAGCAATGCTAAATAGTAAGTCATTTATGAACTACGTGGTTCCGCAGGCTTTCGCTGCTGCTTTGCCCTGAAATTTGCATCTAGAAAAAAAGTGGACCCGTGCTCCAGGCTCAGCACATTTTTCATATTTGCTGAATAAAGTTTTGGCACCTCTGCTTCTTGTTCACTGATTTCCCATCTGGGATGTGAATCTCTTCTTTTTCTCTGACCAACAGTAGTAAGTCCCTGGGCTCTTCCTGTTCAGATTACCCTCTTCGAGTCACTCAAATTTACCACCTTTGGAAGCACTCTTATTTTTTGTTTCTCTTCTTGCTCCTGAAATGTGGCCAGACAACTAGACCATTCCCACTGCAAAATATGATTGAGAAAATATTTTAGAGGATGAGAGATGCTTTGTGCCATGCTAGGAAACTTAAGTAAAAACCATAGGAGTGACACAGTCATGTAATACTTTTCCAAGACTTCAGTGATTGGGCCGGGAATATAACTCAGTGGCACAGGTGCCTGTCTGGCAAGTGTGAGGTCATGAGTTCCATCCCCAGTACCGAAAAAAAATTCTCAACAAGATTTCAATGGTTAAAAATAATACCACCAAGAAACAGAGATAGAGGAAAAATGCCCATGTGCCTAAGTGCGAGTTCACAATGGATTACGTTTCAAATTTATCAATTCTTGGTATGTCACCCACCATCTTTTCTTAGCTATGTGAAATCTATAATTTTCTTTGAGGCAAGTTGGGAAGTAGAACAATTGGCCACCATCAATATTTCTGCTGGAAGTAGCTGACTATATTTCCTCACTAATACATTTGCTTCACTCTATCTTTTTGAAGATTTGCAAAACTCATTGTAAGAAAGAAAGAGAGAGAGAGAGAAAAGGAAGAAAGACAAGGAAAGAAAGAAAGAAAGAAAGAAAGAAAGAAAGAAAGAAAGAAAGAAAGAAAGACACAGAAACTGTTCCACGTAGCAGTTATTAACTTGTTGTACAGGCCTGATAATTATATCATCAATGAAGCTTAAGGAGCCAGATGCAAAACCATGTATAGATGCAGTGTTTATATTTCTGGGCAGACGCATAGCTTTCCTCACATTCTCAAAGTAATCCCAGGCTCCCTAAAAGTTAAGAGCCACTGCAGCAGCGATTGTGTTTTCTTCAGAACACACCCAGTCTCTGTTTTGTTATATAAACGACTAACATTTTAAATCTCTGCTGCTTGCCCAACCTAGCATCCTTTTTTTTTTTTCATTCTCTAAGTTATTTAAGGTAAAGGAATCACGGTATTCTCCATTTGATGTTTTTTATTTATTCTCGCCTAAGTAAGGGTGACTCTCAGAAAAGCAGAAATTGGTGTCTGGCCTCTCATCATATTCTTCTAGGGTTGGCAGAACAGTGTCTGCCCACTCCATCGTTTATAGGATTTTTCTTCTTTTTTTCTCAACATTTTTCTGTTTCTGGGAAGCTTTTAAAATACTCATTTTTCCCTTCTCTTTCAAATACCCTCAGATTCCCTAGCTCAGAGAAATTCATACAGATTGCATCTTCTCTAGGAATTCTACAAACTCCCCTCTACTTTTACTCTCTTGTTCTCATGTACAATAATGGTTTTGAGGTTACTTTAAAGGCTATTTGTTTCCATAATTCTCTCCTATTATAGAAGCAAAATATCCTTTCACATACAGAGAACATTAAATGTATAAAGAATTTGCTCTCCACTTTCAGAGAGCTTTTCTGGATACTAGTAATTTCCACACTTCATTTACAAAAGAAAGATCTAGTTCCCTTAACCGATCTCCTACCTTTGATTAAACAAGAACACGAAGCCAGTTAGGCAGCTTACAGTATTCACCAAGTTCATATCCGGTGTAGCCAAAGATACCAGCTGAGGATCATTCATGTTTTTTCTACCAGTTCTCTTGGGATGATTCCTTGTCAATAATTGGACCAGAGGACAATGAACTGAATAAAATTAAAAGCTTGAAAATTGGACTTTTCAAAGTGCTTTAAAGTGTTTTGAAAGACTACCGAAGAATATTTCTCAGTGACTTGACATTTTTTTTTCTTTTTTGACATTTTTACTATTTCATAATGTGTCTATTGGAAGAGATGGAAATCAATGATTTAACTAAGACCATTCATTTTCCTAATCAGTTAATTTTGCTGCTGGGAAAACAGAGACTTAGCCAAATAACTCATCCCACCAGTGAGGCAGGGCAGAACAGTTCTGTAGAAAAATGTTCCTCACTTCCAACTTTTGCGAAAACTCTGAGTGGGTCCAAACACCTTAACTTTGCTTCACTCAAAATTGTATTTAAAAGTGTTTTCTTCAGGCCATTTTCCCTATTTAGTGTTCTTTCTGTGAACCCAAAATTTGGAAATCCATTAACTGGGTTTTTGGTAAGATGTTTACCCTGATAGTCAAAGATAGTCAAGGCCAATTGCATATAAAAGTCTGAACTTCAAGTCAATGAACCAGTTAGGAACATGTAAAGGTTACAAATGCTGTTCTGTAACAAAGTTATTTTAAACAATTTGAACTCTGGAAGTTGGGCTCTGTGCTTGTAATATTGCACAGGCTCAGTCTCACAGAGAATTGAATCTTTAAAAACCCAACTTCGCAGTATCTGATTAAAAAAAAAAAAGCCTGAATGAAAAGTCAAAGTTTTATGTTGGTTGTAAAAATTAAACTGAGCGGTCAGTCCACTGAATATAGAAAGTACAAAAGAAGAAATGCACCTTCTAGATCTTAGCACAAAGGAGGAAGGATACAAGTTATCTAATGACCCACAAAGATAAGAGAAACTGTCTCATCTCACACCGGTTGTTCCTGTTGGTAACTTGAAATCTAAAGCTAATCAAATCCCCAAATCCCAACATCACTGACAGTGCTTACAGTTTACTGATCTACGTAGATAAATGGCCCCATTAATGTCAGGGCAGTGATGTTTGTCTGAAGAATATACGTCTGTATTTTAAGTTGCATTATCAAGTTTATCCATGGGATAAGAGTTGTTTACCTCCACAAATTCCAGGCTTCTGAGCTGAACTAAACAGGGCAAGTTGAAAGGCAGGAGCTCAGAGCAGTACGTAGCCTTTTAACAGCTTGTGGTCTGCCAAGGATGAATTAGTAAAATCTAGACTTATCTCTCATTTCGGCTAACAGCAGGGGACCTTGTGGTCTTGTCTGCTACCTGCAGCCTCAGCTGAAGCCCCTGCAAAGCTGATAGTTGCAAAGTACAGGGAATAATGCTACAAAGTATCTTGTGTTGGATTAGTGTCTATAGATGTGAGTCCAAAAGATTGCTCAAGAGCCCATGAAGGCCAAGGACAATCTGCCACAACATGGGCGCCCCGCCCTCACTAGGTCACTTCAGGCTCAAGGCCAGTTTAGTCTGTACAGCCAAACCCAAACTTTTCTCCTATCCTCCTGTTTCCAGTTTGCTATGCTCCTGTGAAGCGAGGTGCTTCTTCATCACTGGATGAAGTAGAAAGAGAGTGAGAGAATAAGATATGGAGAACACAGAACTCTAACAGACCAGCACCTATTTTCCTGTGCTGTTTTGAACATGATCTGCCAACTCACTTTTGGACAGCCCAGCAGCTGCTTGCTGCCACCTGCTGTACTCTCTGTTGCTGGCGATCATGGGACCAGAGCTCACCACACAGTGAACAGAAAGGAAAGCAGTGGAAGCCAGAAATTGGCAGGGTTCTCATTACCCAGGAAATACCCCCAGGGGTGTAGTTACGCATTCACATCACAAAAGCATCCACCTGTTCCATCATGAATGGACAACAGTAATTTTTCTCAGGACTGAGAATAGATTTTCATTTATCTCGACACATGATTATGTTTTCCACATTATAACTGTGGGAGATGGAAGAAAGTAAGTTGCAGAAATTCAGGTTTAATAGAATTTAAGTGTCTGTCCACTTAAACTTCTTCTAGATTAACACTGGATCAAAAGAATGAATTAATGGCATGTAAGATGCTTGGAGTAAGGCTTGAAGATACATGTTTCAAGGTGATCAAGACTTTCTGAAAAAACCATCATATCATTCTCCTTCCCTTTCCAATCTCTTTTCTTTCTTTCATTATCAGATTCCTTAAGTGACCCAATTTCCTTTTGGTAAACTAACTTCCAGATGCCCACTGTAATGTGTCTTCCATACTAACTCTCAAACGAAATGAGTAAAATGAAATTCACTAATGGTCTTTGACTTCGAAGTTGTCATCTTTGGCTTACTCCAAATCTATTTTCCATGGTCTGTTTTCAGTCTGTTCAAAACTCATCTCTGTCTTATTTCCTTCACAGCCCTTTCTCTTTTTCTCCTCTGCCTACTATTTTTTGAAATACCAAAGGAATACTTAATTTTATTCACTCTTATTGTTGATAGTAGGAATGAATCTAAATTTGGACACAAGCAGGTTGCTTTTCCAACTCTGAACTAATTTTTTCTTTCATTAATTTTTTTATTTCAACAGTAATGACTTTGCTAGTGATTCACCTAGAAAATCTTTATTTTGCCTAAGTGTTTGATTTCTCTTTTCTTAGCACTTTTTCATGAGATAGAAAGGTTTTATTCCATAATTCTTATAGCATAAGCTATACAAATTCTATAATACAAGCTACAGAGTAAATAGAAGTACATAACCATGCATTGGGAAATAACTTTTTGTGTGACTTTTATTGTGAGGTTAACATCCTCTGGCCACATTTTCAGGATCTAGTAGCATATTTTTAAAGAACCATACCATCTCCAGAGATTTAACTTGGGTCTCTAGATACAGGCTCAGTCTTACATAAGATGCCATTAAATGTTTCTTTTATAGCATGTTGCTAACATAGGTCAATCCTCTAAAGGTTGACTTATTAGCTTGCTAACATCAGGAAAACAGAGGTCAAGATACCAGTGACTTGATAAGAAGTTAATCGCTTTATGAAGTGTAAAAGACAGTGTTATGGAGTAGAAAGGAGAAAGCTGTGCATGATTGGAGAGCTCCTGTGACATATGCATCTACCAAAAAGATGTGCGCCTTTGCAGGGAGCCATGTAACCAAATGTATTGAGTAAGATGTATCTTTAAAGACAATCTTTTGAAAATTCCTGGCAAGTATCTCCTTATTTTATAAGTGCCCAACATTGTAAAACAGACCAACAGAAATAGAATGATAAATAAAATCCAAACAATGTTTACTTCCATTACAAAAGTTTCACTGAGCACTGCTATCTGATTATATAAGCTGTTTCTTATTTTCTTGCACTGTTATTGTATTCCATAGACTTTTAGGGTGGATGCATAATGTTTATTGAACATTTTGTTTATACAAAATGGCCCTTACAACCAGGCCATAATTTCATAAAAGAGAGAAACTTTGCTTTTATCTCTGCGAATTTACAAGTCATACTGCTTTGTGCATGGCATACGCTTAGTAAATGTTCAGTGAATAAATGAATTAAGAGTTTCTTACCTCAAAATTGATGGCAGAAAATACACAAACTGAATATTAGGACAGCAAAGAGTTGTGCTGAATCCTAGTGTAGACATTTTATGTCAAGATTGGAATCCCAAACTGGACATGCAGATACACAGGTTTAATCTTCTCTACTCAGGAGACTGAAACAGGAGGATTGCAAGTTCAAGGCCAGCCTGGGTAAATCAGTGAGGCCCTGTCTCAAAAGAAAATTAAACGGGCTGAGAACATAGTTCACTGGTAAAGTATTTACCTTACACGTGTAAGCTCCCTGGTTCAATGCTCAGTACCACCACCAAAAAAAAAAAATTAAAAAGACAAAAAATTAAAAAGCAATTTTTATTGTATTTTCACCCTTTGTCTTGGAGTCAACTTTTAAGCACAGAAGGATCCTCTGGTCTAATAACTTTTCAGAAAGTGAATGAAAGTCAAATAAATAATATTTCCCCAAATGTCAAATATGCTGTACGGTGATTTTTTTTTTTTTGAGACAGGGTCTTTGCATACAGTAGTCAGGCTGGTCTCGAGCTCACTTTGTAGACTATGCTGGTCTCAAACTTGCAATGATTCTCCCGCCTCAGCCTTCCAAGTGCTGGGATTACAGGCATGCACCATCATACCTGGTTTGTATGGTCATTCTACATAAAGGGTAAAAGACTTGTCTACGACAAATAGAAGCTTTATCTTCTTAGAATTAACACCAAAGTCTCCTCGTGCTCTGAAAATTCCATGTATTTTTCATGTTGATAGTTGTATATTTGTATTGCTATGTTTATTATAGCATTGCCTGATTTATCCTTTACATATTTGTGTGAAGTATGAATACATGTCATCAATAATTAAAATTTGAATTATTTATTGAATTAAACTAAAAATAATAGTTTATTACTATGCCATCCATTGTCATTTATGAAGAGAATAATAATAATAATTTACCTTTTTTGAGAGCCTATATCTTATCATATATATTTAATCTTCTTTCTTATTTTGAAGAGAATATAACCAAATGAAATAAAACAGAATAGAGTCAATGACAACAAAACAATGGATATGGTACATGACTTCAAAATAAGATAAAAGGAAATCAGTGATGGCTACAATAATGACTCTTGTTATCTTCAAAATAACTGCCCATACCATCAGGCATAAATAAAATCAAA
>RJWT010026473.1:0-15801 GCA_004365215.1 Cuniculus paca | reverse complement strand
TTTTTTTTTTGGCAAATGGGTAGGGAATCAGGAGATGGATGGAAGAGGGATGTAAAAAGAATTAAGATGTGTTGCATACATATACCAAATATTCATGATGAATGTAGTCATTTGTATTGCAAACCTGTGTTAAATTTTAAAAAGGAAGTTCAAATGAATCTGGTAGCAGGTAAGTCTTTCCTCCATAGATAACCATGCAAATTCTTTCCAAAAGGCTTCTCTTTATTTTGACATAGCCTGCTGAAATGTGTGGCGGAAAGAACTTTTCCTTGACTATCAAACTGAAGGATTCTAGGAGATTAGCCTGGCACTGATTTAATGGTAGACAGACTGTCCTCAGATCTGCAGATATATTACTTAGAACTTACTTCAAAGAGCTGGAGAAGACTCCAAAGGCCTGCATAATCCAATTTTTCTGGATACTTACATCAGCAACATAATACAAATATGAATTCAGGGTCAAAAGCACCATGAAAACATTTTCAGATCTCAAAGCTAAGAGGTACAGATTTGACTTTTAGATACAGTGCCTTTATTTAGAACGTGCCAATTCAAGCTCAACCTTGAATCTCGCTACATGCATTTCGAAAACTTGCCTTGCCTGAATATAAATAAAATACAAGTCAGCAGGGAAATTTCCATGTCAGTTTTCCTCTTTTTTTCTGTTTATAGTAAGAACCTCCCCTCCCTGCAAGTACACATTTATCAATGTTATCCTCAGCTAGGGAAGCCCATACTTCCAGAATAAATTTACTGTAAACATTAAGCAGATGTTTTTGTATGTGGAAAGGGGACTATCTAATAATTATATCAAGGAAGAGAACTGGGATATGTCCTAACAGAAATCAAGCATACTGTCTGCCCTCAAGGCAAGTTAACTTGTTATCTCAAATTTTCAGAGTTGAAATTTAGAAGACACTGTTTCTAGTTTAAAATGCCCTAGTTATCTGCCCCAAAATAATCTAAGATCCATTAGCTCCAAGGCTGTCTGCTGTACCTGTCTGTCATAGGTGTCACTGTTCCATCTATAATACAAAGTTTCAACTCTAGAACTCTCTTCCCACCCACCAATGGCTACCCTGAAATTAAGCAGGGGGGTGGAAATTGAATGCAGTCTTTTAAAAGTAACTCAAATAAGCCTAGTCCCAGTAGTCTGATTGGAACATCACTTAAGACCTGATCCTCTTGGTCTGGGACAGAGACCCAGATCTAGCACCTTGATCCATTTTCCAATACGGCAATGATCTGGGTCAAGTTAAGAGTTTGGTCACCTGGTTGCGAGCTGACTTAGAGAAAATGAGCTCCGAAGCCTTTATGACTTAAAATTTATGTTCTTTGTCTCACTTTTTAAAAGATTTTCTAGTATGCCTAAGAGTGACCAAAATGTGAGATTAAACCATCTTATATAATAATGGTAGCTTCTTTTCCCACCCCCCCAAAAAGTTTCCAGATTTACCAGGTATTTTGCTTTATCATAAATCCAACTAGTGCTGTAATAGAGCTTAGCCACTTTTTTTTTGTCTTTTGTAATCTCTTAGTTTCTCCTCACTTTGAAGGTGGTGAGGAAGTGTAAAAGTTGTTAAACATTAAAATTTACTTATTTGATTTATTGCCTGACCCATTCTTTCTGACAATGAAAACAGGCTAATTCCAGTAAGAAACTAAACCATTCAATTATGTATTTGTAAATGGAAATTAATTAGTTCTTTTATAAGAATTTGCATCTCTTTAACCAGAATTAATATGAACATAGAATGTTATATTGAGCATACATATTGTATTATATATATATATATATATATATATATAATAAAGTCACTAATTTTGGAAATTGATTAGAACTCATTAGAAAATTTAGGAAAGGATCCAAGATATCTTCCCAAGATTCTTTACATTATGATCACAAATTAAGGCTTAAGAGATCATAGTCTTGAAGGTAATTTATGTTTGGGGCAAACATGTTTCTCAGATGATTCATCATCTTTTTTTCACAAGCAGAGAAGAGCATTCTTAATAAAATGTAAGATGGAGAAGAATCTGCAGGGCACCAGGCAGCCATCTAGGGTGAGCGCCAAGCTGTTGACTGCAGTGGTCCCCAAAGGTGGCTATCCATTCTCAGCCTCCCAGGAGAGCTTTTCACAGATTCAAATGCTCTTGACTTGTTTTGACTGAATCAGTGGCTCCAGGGATGGGACCACAATAAGTTCTGCATGTCACCTCGATGCGTGTTAAAGTTTGGGCTCCACTGCTGTATGATACAGTTTTATTTTCTGATTCTGGTACTTACATTTGTAAATTTGCCATATCTTAATGAGAAAGCACTAGGAATGTCAGTTTCAAATAAAAAAGAAAACATTTCAGACAGAAAAACAACAGACGAAATAAAGGATTGAAGGTCATTTCCTTGGCTGCAGAAGCAGCTAATGCATTTTATTTTTAGGTCTTTTGGTGTCTTTATTTCCTTTAGCTCAGTGTCAATATTTGGAATAGTTGTAGAAAGGACTAACATTCACCCAGAATGCACTAGAACAACAAACAAGGCAGTGTATAGTCTGAGTGCTGCTATTTATGTTGTATGAGGGTTTAAATATATCTCCCCAAGTGGGGATGGTAGAGCATTCAGACATACAACTACCTTATCATTTAATTTACAATAATATCAAATACAAATGAAAGGTAAAATATAAAGATACAAAGGTAGGATCCAGCAGAAGAAAGAATTGACTCCAGATGGTTGGAATAAAGACACTAAGTAAAGGAAAGATTTGAGAGGTGTGGGAAGGATGAAGGGAACAGAATAAGGCCAGGGACCCAGAGACCAGCAACAGCACAGGGCCATTATCATCTCTTGCAAGGAAGAGACAAATTGAAGAAAATAGTGTTACTGAAGAAAAGGTGGCCCAATGGAAGGACTGAGTTATTGCCCAAGATATGACTTCAAAGCATGGAAGGTGGGGGAAGAAATATTCCGATTCATCTTTCTTTTGCTATCCAGTCTCTTGCCTCCCTTTTGCCAAACTCAACCAATGACACTAATGAAAAGGGGACTCAACTGATCAACTCACAGAGGTCTAATTCCCCCGATGTGGTGGGATGAAGCAGAGAAGGGTAAGACTCAATGGAGTGGGACTTTGAGGCTTTGACTCTCATGTAACTCTTTTTTTGAGGAACAGGAATGACATTTCTCTCTTATGATAGATAGTTTTAGTGCTGAACTCCACTTTTTAGAGGGACTTTAAATAAACATTTAATGTTTCAATGCATATCAATTCTAATTGGTCAGCAATTATTACTAAATTAATAACAAGAATTATCAGAGATTTTTAGAACTTTTGGACAGCCAATGTCACTAGAACAATTTAGTTAAATAGCTTTAAAGCATTGCTTATATTCCAGAAGAACCACTCAAAAAGACATTAGCATATTTTAATTAACAAATTTTAGTAGCACAATTATATTTAAATTATATTTTGTTATTCTCCTAATAGCTTTACAAGTAATTTTCAGATACATTTGAAACCCTGCCCAGAGGGTTTTATCAGATATATAACAGCCAAAGAATTTCAAAACATTTAGAGAAAGTTTTATAAATTACTAAATTACTAACGCATATCAAGCTCCAGGTTTGGATTCTGTGGGAATGTATAATTAGCACAAAGGAGACACACAAAGTCACTTCTTTATAGTCGTCTCTACTTTTTGGATCAGGACCAATAAGACCCGTAAGTGCAGAGCAGTTGGCTTGAACTGGCCCCTGAGGTCCAATTCTCTTCCGAACTCTTTCAAAGACTGTGTATTGGTAGTTAAAAATCTACCAGGATAGGAATATTTACACAAGGGAAATTGACAAAAAACAAAAATAAGACTTTCTTTCCTCTCTTCTCACTTCCTCTTTCCCTTTCCCCTTCCCCTTCCTTCCTGAAAACAGAGAGGCATGCCACACATTCAGCTTCTCCCTTAGACATGGTAGAGGCTGATGTGGATTGTAGTGGTCAACTTAACATCAGCTGAACTGAATCAGCATGGTACTGTGTGTAGATGGCCCACCTGAGGATTGTTGCCAGCATAAAAAGGAGACCTCAAGAGGAGTTGTTGTTTGGTGCTGTTGGTTCTCCTATTGCCATGGGTTCTCCTGGAGGAGCCTGCTGAGCTTTCCTGATATGAACTTGGCTGTTCTCATTGTCAGAGCTTGGGACCTTGTTGCTAAGAATGGCTGATGTTCACTTTGGGGGAGCTCTGGTCCTTACCTTGAGCATCACATCCTGGCTCCAGAGGGGAAGACAGTGTGCTGTTCAATCTCGAGGGGAAGCTTGTCACACTGGCTTCCTGATATGCACTTGGAAGCTCTCATCATTGGAGGAGCTTGGGGCCTCGTGGTCGCTAAGGATGGTTATGGTAGTTTTCAGGTGAGCTCTAGTTCTTACTTTGAGCATTACTTCCTGGCTCCAGTGCAGAACCCTCAACCTACTGGCACAGATCCTTCATACCGCTGGCACAGACTTTCTGGCTTCCACCGCTGACCTTTGGACCTTTCCAGTGCAGATCTGTGAAACAGACTTGCATGAGTCATTGTCATTGGCCCTAGGCCTCCAGCTGAACACATGAGAGGCACTGTCATGGGCTCTAGGTTTTCACCTAAACTCATGCAGATTATTGTCATGGGACTCAGGCCCTTGGCTGGATTTTCTAGGTCTTTAGTGTGTGGACAGATTTCCTGCACTTCTTGTATTTAACTCTTGGGTGACCATTACAAATAATACTATAAATTATGTGTCCTGTAATTGCCTTGTTCTCCTTGCAAACCTCTGACTACAACAAGGGTTAAATACCCCAGTTAGTACCTGCACTGTGGTATGGGAGACTCTTCCACCTGGGACCTTCAGTGTCACCGTGTCTTGGGCCTTTAGACTGTCCATCTCTGGGAGATGCGACCTCTCTGAGGACACTTTCCCTCACCCCCAACCTGTCCAGGCCCCGTGCTCAGGCTCAGCTTGTCTCGGTAGATTTTCTCCTGCATTTCCTGGCCTCTTTAGGAGCCCCTTTAGTGCTTGACTCGGTCTCCCTAGGGTACTGGTGCCTCATTTTAACAATATGTAGTTTTTCTCTGACTCATGTCATCCTTTTACCCTCTCACACACTCCTTTCATGAAAGGATGGAGGTGTACCATCCAGCCCACCCTGGCACTTTCTCAGTTCAGAAACCACATTAGCTTGGCCATGAGCCAAGATCTCAAATTAATCTAGACCATAATTTTTCTCCTAATAATTGAAACCTTGGCAAGTTCTGGGCAGAGTGCCAGATGTTTTCTATCTTAAGGGCTGGAGGCTATCCTCACCTAAATAAAATGATGCCTGAAATAGAAAAGTCAGCTCTTTTAACTCTTTAGTGACATTTTAAAAATGTCGTTATAATTTAGTATCCCTGTGATTTATGGAGCACCTTGAAATGATGAAGTTTCCATTTAACATGTTCTTATTCACATTTAACTCAAATGTTATATTGCATTTTCAGATTCAGGTAACAGACATATACAAATTTAAAGAAGAAATTATTCTGTGTAAGCCTGACCATTGGAAGGTCTATGTCTGTGTAAGTAAGAGCAACTATATACCTCTTCTACAGGTCAGTCTCCAATTTGCTAAATGGGAACCATCATGGTACCCACTGGGAAGGCTCAGAGAAGGCTCAAAGTAGAGCTTGGACAGAGAGGGGTTTATACCTGTGAACGATCATCTTCACTATTACTAATATGAAAGTTCTTACATTTCCTTTCATCTGAATTTTAGTACATTTTGAGTACACAGGATCTGAGTTCAAAATAGAATTTATTAATCTTGGTTAGTATTTTTTTTCTACTTAAAGTAGTTTGGTTTGTTGTTGGGTACTACAGTTGTTTTGTTGTGCTTATTTTCATTTTGTAAAGAGAGGTAATATAAAAGGGCAATACATTTATTAAGGGTAAATTTATTTTCACATTTCTGTTCAATGAAGTTCTAGTATGAATATTAAAAGGTTTTTTTGGTCACTCTATTCTCCTTTTGTTGGTAGAGTTCCAAACACATTGAAGGAATTACTATCTGAAGGGAAGGAGAATCACAGAGTTAAAGTGAGATAGAGAGAAAAATAACCACAAAAAAGATTTTATCATGAGGAAAAAGTTGATTACCCTGACTCTAGTCTTGGTCTTGCTCTGCAGACTTCTCTTCTCTACTTCGTGTATAGCAAAATCACATGAAGGATTTGATGTGATTAGCGAGAACTGGAAAAGCAGACTGTGCAGAGCCTAAAGCAGGAAGGATGTTCTTTGAGAAATGATTCCACTTTATTACCAGCATTTTATCTAACATCCCATTTTATCATCCCGCCAAGTTTAGTGTCTTATATTGTAAACATGTAAAATTCTGCTATTTTTTCATTTAACAATAAAAAACAAACATATACACAAAAAATAAGAATTCCTCAGATGTTGATTATGACTTAAATTTTCACATATCTAATAGATCAGATTGTTGTAATTGCTTTAAAGATCCTTAAGAGTAAGTATAGAACAACACAATAAAAACAAAAGATGTGTATACACATGCACCAGTAATGGTTCTAAAGTGTGAACACTATGCCTTAGAATTTTCTTGATCTTTTTACTCCAATAGGGCGATTTGTATTATGCATTATGTATTATGCTAATGTTTTCTCATCTCAATTCTGGTCCCCCTAAATCTAAAATGATGGCATTCATCCAATTTTACTTGCCTGATTAAGACTCTTAATCATTTTAGACCTTTTTCTTTTTCAAAACTGAAACAAGGATTACAAGTTCATCTACATTTTTATTGTAAATCATGCATTCAGTTACAGGACAATTGAGGACTTGTGTCACCTAAGCCATTGAGATACAAAAAATAAATTTGACTCAATCTAATAATCCAGGTAAGGGGAACTGTAATTTGAAATTATCTGTGATAAAGAAATTAACCAAGTATAAACAGCTTGTATGATTAGGTTGGTATCTCATATTTAGGGATTTTATTCACCCCTCATTTTCCTTAATTTTTCTCTCCCTCCACCCCTAACCAATACTAAGAATATAATTCCTGATCTTAAGGGAGGTTAGAATATAAAAGTATAGGATGGGCTGAGGAACAACTTCCTCATATCGCCACAAGTATAGGGCTGCAACTGTCCTTACTGGGACCTTTGAATTTTACATAAAAGTCACCTTACCAGAACTCCTAATGAATTGACCTATTTGGAGCAAAGTGAAGGAACCACTTTTCAGGAAACAAATGAGCTCCATGTGCTTTTCAGGAACTACCAGAGCAAGAAGAAGCTCCCACAGGGGCGAGGTCATAGAGTCTGGATGGATGTTGCTACGGTTCCTTCACTGGATGGTCCAAAGGCAGCTTTCACATCCTAAAGAGTTGTGTATTACATAGACCACCCTTGGACATGCAGCAGGGTCATCCAGGGTTATTTGCCTAAGCTGAAGAAGGCCCTCCTTTGGTGAGAGGATACCAAAACATTTAAATACACCATTATCGGTAATGAAGAACAGTGTGCTTTAAGGAGAAAGAATTGATACAGACGTTTCAAGCTATCAGTGAAGATATTAAACATTCTTGTGACCAGATGGAAACTACTGACATGGAAATTTTCAGGACAAAACAGAAAATCAGGCAAGATCACCAACTTTGAGGAAAATACACAACATGAAAGAGAAAGTCCAGAATTAAGAGGAAAAATTGTCCCCAGAGGAAACAAATAATAACACAACTGGAACTGGAAAACAATTTCTAGAATCTTCAGAGAAATTGATAGAATACTTGATTCTTAAAATGAAAATAGAATCCCATAAAAAATGAACAGCAGAGAACAAAGTGTTTGGCAAATAAAAATAGGTTTGTTAAAATGGAAAATTTTAGTGTAAGACGTGAAAAATGCAGTCAAGGAATTTTACACAAAAGTAAAACAAAAAGTCAAAGATTTGGAACAAGTGAAAGGAAAACAAATGAGTTAGGAAGATTCAGTCAGACAAGCAGGTCTCGAAAAAGAGAAAACTAAAGGAAGGAAATCATTTTAAAACCACCAAACAAAGAAATACAACAGGAAAAAATTCCCAGGGCTAATAGATATGTAACTTTATGTTAAAAGGGTCTTTTGGAAGGGCTCAAGGGTCTACTTGCTTAAATAAGGAGCCAGGCTTAGACTGGCTATTCCAGTGGTCCAGTTGGCGTTGGTCATGATCCAAACTGGCATCCTCCACTTTGTCCTCCCCTCTCTAGACTCCAAGGCCTTTCTGGGTTCTATAAAATAGGGACTCTAACAATAGGAAAATATTTTAAAGTTAGCCTGAAACTCTAGTGCTGCCCAATCAAGATGCCCTAGAGACATTAACAGAATATTTTGGGAAATTAGCTTTTCTCTTGGAAAACAACACTTCAAGCGAATGCATGCTGAAAATAAACACACATGCACACACCATACACATACATACTTATTTTGTTACTTGTATCATTCTAAAGTGCCTTGGAAAGACATATATATGTGTAGTAGACTATGGGAAGGGGACCAAGGACATGTGTGGCTAAAATTCAGACACATATTTCCTGAATTAGCCACGAAATGGAAAGTACCATGGAAACATAATCACTTACCAACATACCAGCCATTGTCACAAAGGCTCAAGAATTAGAAATTTATGAAATAAAGTCTATGGTTACTTTTTAACTTTTTACCAGAAAGCATAAAAAGTATATACTGTTTACACCAGAAAGTTCAAGATGTACTTAAAACAAGCTTTGACTGAAACTCATCACCCTCTTTTAAGACCACAGAGCAGTTATTACTTTCTGGCATTTCATTGCTTGTTGCTTGTTTCTTTGTGTGATGTAGGTTCCATAAACACTAGGACTCTGCGTGTGCCTGGTGCATTGTCATGAGCTGATAATGTTTATTGGGTGAATGAAGGAAACCTCCTACAATCCAGTTTCCTTATAGATCATCTTTGTAACTCAAGAGACTCTTCAGTCCATCCTGTTGCGTGGGTGTTGATTAGGTTGTCCATGAGTGCTGACCCCAAACTCAGATTCAGAGATTTCTCTTAAAGAGGGCTTCTTTGAATGATGTCATTCCTATTGTGGACTCTATTGTCCTAGATATAAAAAATAAATGTTGGACAAAGACAATATTTGCTGTAACAAAACAGAAATATGGGGAATGGAGAATGCTGGGATTTGAAGGGACCAAAAACAAAAAAAGTAGTATTCTTTCTCTCTTGAGAGGGGAGGTTTTCTTTTTATCAAGTTGTAAACTTAAGATGATGAAATTCAAAGTCCACATTAAACTTCACAGGCGAATGTGACTGAAATGTGAAGCCGGTGGGGCTTTCTACTTCTTTCTACTTCTCTTCATTTCCAAGATGGGCCACCCAGGCCTTAGTTTTCTGCCTGAAAAAATGGAAGAGCCTTGGCAAACAGACTGCTACAGGTCACTAGAATAAGTGCACCGCAAAGTCAATCACTTGGACCAAAAGCTTGGAGAGGGCAGTGTCATTTGTATCCAGTGTGCTCTACTAGCTTAATAATTCAGATAAATCACTCTATCTAGAAGGTAGAACTAAGTCTAGAATAATTAATACTGTTATACCCTGGGAGTGGAAATTTCTTCATGAAGCACAAGAGAGAGGAATAGGATTTTTCACCAAGTACTCTGTGGTGCATCATTTATAAGAAAGGAGTCAGACCTACATATAACAACACAAGCCATGGTCTAAAGGATACTAAAAGTGGAGGAAAATTGCAACACTATCTGTATTAGTCAGCTTTCTCATCACTGAAACATTATGTCTGAAACCCACAACTTAAGAGAATTTTACTCTGGCTCATTTTGGGGAATTTAGTCCATGGTAAATTGGCTCCAGTGAAGGAACATCATGGCAGAAGGGCAGAGCAGAGCAAAGCAGCTTAGTTCATAGTGGTTGGGAAACAGAAGAGAACAGTAGCAGTGGTGCAGAATTATGGCTATGTGCTGCACAGGCTGTTTATTATCACTGAAAGCTCTAAAAGGTTCACCATCACTGCCATACAGGAAGGAAAAGGGACCAGACACAGACCCCGAGAGTACACCTCTATGACCCACCCAAACACATGTAAAAGTGGGCTCTACCAATTCTTTGGGTGGATCCAATCACCCTCTACTGTAACCACCACACTATGTATGACCCTTTTGTAAAAATAAGTGAACAATTCTAATATATGTTAACACATACATAAATAATAAAAATAGACTGCTATAGTTTGGATCTTGAATGTCCCCCAAAGGTCCATGTGTTAAATGCTTAAACCCCAGCATAGTATTATTAGGGCTATTGGGAGGTGGTGGAAGTTTTAACATGTGGGGGCTAATGGGAAGTCTTTAGGTCTTTGAGGGCAAGCCCCCGTAACACATTGTGAGACCCCAGCCTATTTCCCTCATCCTTCTTCCTGCCTTGCCACAGCTCCAATGCAATGCAGCCAAATTATCATGGATAGAACCTCCAAAACAGCCAAAATAAACTTTTCTCTTTACTCGTTGATTATCTTGGGTATTTCATTATGGTAATGGAATTTGACCAATATAAAGTGTATGCATCAAATGTAATGATGGTGTCTTTGGAAAGTGTGATCATAAGGGATGTTTATTATAGTATAAAGGTTTTTTGTGGTATGGGGGATTAAACCCATGGGGGCACTTTGCCACTGGGCTATGTCCCCAACCACTTTTATTTTTTATTTTGAGACAAGGTTTCACTAAATTTCCCAGGCGGGACTTGAACTTGTGATTCCCCTATCTCAGACTGTACGACCTGAGACACAAATCATGAAGAGTCAAGAACATGCTGTTTAGGAGAGCCTTGCTTACAGTTTACACTGCAGCACTGCAGCATAAGAAAGCACTTTGTATGGACTGACCCATGGTCAGCTGTGTTCACATGGAGCCCTGCCAGCCCTTCAGAAAAGCGCTCACTCATCGCTCAAGGTCGACTGACCCACACTGACCTGGGGACGGTTGCTTTTATAAAGTGATCATTGGGAGGGAGAGGCTCCTTGTGCAGCTGACTGAAGAGGGCTACGGAGGTGCGGAGGCATCTGTGATAGGTTTGCAGTGGGAGGAAGCTGGCTGCAGCCAAAGCAAATGTCTCCTGACGTGACTGTGGGGCTCTGACACAGCCATGGCCCCACCTCAAGGTGTCTGAGGCAGCTGCAGAAGAAAAGTGTCTTTTGGGATGCGTGGGGCCAGTCTCCTTGTCTGTTATACCTCAAGGAACTAGAAAAGAAAGAACAACTTAAGCTCAAAGTTAGTGGAAGGAAAAAAGTAATAAATATCAGATCAGAAGTAAATGAAACAGGAATTTAGAAAAACAATTTTAAAAAAAATCAATGGAACTTTTTGAAAAGAAAAAGTGACAAACCTTTTGCTACACTAAGAAAAATCTCTGTTCTCCAAAAGATGCAAGTAAGAAATGAAAAGCACAAGTCCCAAAGCAGAAAACAATATTCATCATAAACTTACTTGAAAAAGGTCTTCTATCTAAAATACATAACAGAAATACGATTTTTAAAACTTAATTTAAAAAAGTCAAAAGACTGAAGAGATACTCCAAAAAAAGAGCATAAATGAATTGGCAAATACACACCTAAATGAGTGCTTGACATCATCAGTCGTCAAGTAAATGCATACTAAAATCATAACGAGAAGTTATTACATGGTCAGCACAAGTGCTAAAGTTTAAAAGACTGACAATAACAAGTACGCATTTAAATATGATATGATCTTGGCTGCAAACTCAGTAACTATATTCTGCCTGTATCCCGGAGAAACATGCACACGTTCATAGGAAGCCATGTGTTAGGACATCCAGTGCAGTAGAGTTAAAAAACGGTGAAAAGCTGGAAACAATTTAAAGGCCCATCAGCAGGGGAATGGTCAGATACATAGAGGAGCATTTATAATATGAAGTTCTTTTCAGCTTTTAAACAGAATTAGGTGTCTGTACTGACATGGATAAATTGCCAAGATAAAACAGTTAAATAGAAGAAATTACACTTTTTAAATCATAAAATAGAATAGATGTGACTAGCAATGCCAGGCACCTTTGTGGTGAAGAGGACTTTTCTCTGTTGACTATGATGCTGATTAGAAAATCTGTGTACATGAAACAATTCCAGGGTGCTGTACACACAATGAATACATGTAACCTGGTGACATTCAGCATAAATTCTGTGAATTATACCAATATCCAACTTGGGGTTTTGACAGTGGACTGCAGTTATATAAAATGTTACCAGTAGGGAGGTTTGGTGAAAGGTATATAGCATCAACTGTTTCACTTTTTGTAACTTCCTGTGAGACTATAATGATTCAAAATTTTTTAAAGAAGAACAAATTTCAAAAGATGGTGTATTAGAAGAGTGCAGAATTTTTGTTGCACGTGCATAAAAATGCAGAGTAATGTGGAATTTAAGGGTCATTGAGCAAAACCAGGTGAACTAGGCACTGAAGGTACCTGCTGTACTCACAGAGCTCATGGTGCAATGCACCCATGCAGGAACTCCCCCGCCACACTGAAATCATCTTACTAAAAGGAACAAATTGCTCTAAACCAGAAGAGGAAACTGCAAAGAAGAAACTGAAGAAATAAAAACTTATGGCACAAGAATGAATTGAACGTAATATAAAAGTGAAATAAAAATTACTTAAAGATAACAACATACTTAGTGGTGAAAGACTGAATATTCCCTCCTTAATTTTAAAAACAAGGTGAGGATGCCCGTCTCATCATCATTATTCTGCACACTACCAGAATTTTGACTTAGTGCAATAAAGCCAGAAAAGAAAAGGAAATAAGAAGGAACAGACTGAAAAGGAAGAAATAAAACAATTCCAAATTACAGATCACATAATGGTATACAAAGAAAATTGCACATAATCTACCAAAAAAACTTCCTAAAACTAATAAGAGAGTGAGGTTGCAATATACAAGATCAAGGTACATACAGAAATAAATTATGTATCTACATACTAGCAAGCACCCCAAGGAAACCAGAATTTTAAAATACAATGCTATTTATAATCCTTTGAAAAGTAGAAATACATATAAATCTAAAAATATATAGATTTCTATATAACACATGAACTTGTATTCTGAGAACTACAAATCACTAATGAGTGAAATCAAAGTAGATCTAAAATGGGGAGAGGAATAATATTTCACAGAGTGAGAACAGAGTAAAGATGCCAGTTCTCCTCATATTGATAATGCAGGTTTAATACAATTTCTATCAAAATTCCAGAAACATATTTTGGAAGACAGACAAAATCACTGCAAACTTTATGTGGAAATGAAAAAAAGTCCCAGATGGGCAGATAATCTTTTCAAAACCTGTACTTGACAGAAGTACATGTTATAAGACAGAAAACTTATAACCAAAAATATACAAGAATTCTAAAAATTCAACAATAAGAAAACAAAAAAGAAAAAAGAAAATAAGCAATTTAATTTACAAATAAGCAAAAGATCAGAACAAATATTTCACCAAAGAATATGGCACATAAATATGAGAAAACATATTGTCATTAGATATCAAAAATTAAAACAATGAGATTCTATCATACTATTAGAATGCCTAAGATGCAAAAAAATAATGTACAATATCAAGTCCTGACAGAGAGATGAGAAACAGAAACTTTCATATATTGCTGGCGGACATGCAAAACATAATCACTTTGCATGAGAGTTTGAGTTTCTTAAAAAAATAGTCTTATATTTCAACTCATCAAATTGCACTTGTAGGTATTTACCCAAGTGAGCTGAAAACTTAAGTCCACACAAAAACCAGTACATGAATGTTTATAACATTATTCATAATTTCCAAGAATTGGATATAACCAATATGTCCTTCAATAAGTAAATGAATAAACAAAACTGTGCTATATCCATACAGTGAAATATTCAATGAAAAAAGGAAATGAGCCAACAAGTCCCCCATACACACACATGGAAGACACTATTTCATATCCAGTAAAATGAATACAATAGATAAGGCAGACAGTAGCAAATGTTGGTTAGGATGTGCAGAATCATACATTGCTGGCGAAAATGTAAAATGGGAAGCCCTTTTGTAATACAGTTGGACAGTTTCTTAAAAAGTGGGTCACAAATCAAATTAACACACAATCCAGCAATTCCATTCTGGGTCTGTGCCAAAGAGAAATAAAAGCAAGTGTCCACACAAATTCTTGCAGACAAATTCCACAGCAGCATTAGTCATAATGAACAAAAACTGGGAACAGCCTAAACGTCTGCCACCTGGTGAACCGACACATAATGGAATATTAGGGATTAAAGGAACAAACTCTAGTCACATGCCTGTCATGAATGAGTCTTAAAATCATTATGCAAAGTGAAAGAATACAGACGCAACAACCAAATATTTTACAATTCGATTTAGTTGAAATTCCAAAAACCAAAGAAAATTGATAGAAACAGCAAATACATTATTGGTTGCTTAAGAGTGAACTAACTGTTAAAGGCGATCTTTCTAGGGGCATGAAAACTCTGTAAAACTGGTTTACATTGAAGGTTGTACTACTTGGTGATACCACTAAAAATCACTATATTATGTCTACTTGTCACAGGTAAATGTTTTGATATGTAAACTATACCTCGATAACACTATTTTAAAAGTTATTCAACTTTTAAAAGAATTAAGTGAAGAAAATCTATAGTAAATCAAATTGAAAAAAAAAATAAAACAACGGAGAAATGATTACTGATGAGAAAGGGTACAACATCAGAGCTACTGGATAGATTTTTAAATATTATAGAAGGGTTTTATACAACTCTTATTAAACTTTTGAAAATATATATAAGACAGATATTTCCTTTCTTCAGGAAAGAAGTAGAAAGAAACCAAAGTATTTGAAAAGTAGATATAGAAAAACCAACAATGATACAAGAAGGGAGATGTCTAACCAGATGTGAAGTGGACCCAGGTGGCTCATGTTTCCCATGCTACTTAAAAACTTTCAGAATATACATAATTCATTTTATTTATCTAGCTTAATTCTGCTCCCCAAACCGAATGTGATAAGCAAAACACTGAATTCACTTTTAAATATGTGCAAAAAATCTGAATAAAATATTAACATGCAAACTCTAACATTAAAAGAATAACATGGTATGACTAAATTCAAATTTGCTACAGGAATGGAGTAGTTCAATGGGAGAAATTTTTTAATTTAATGGATCATATTTAGTTTATTTCTTTAAAAAATATGTCTTAAGTTTTCTATCTGTCAGTTGATACATCAATCTTTGAGGATAATTAGGATGTTATAGGCACACAGTCCCTATCTTTGTGGAAGTTACAGTGTCACCAATAAAACCAATAGTTACACAGGAATGTGATGTCATACGATGGCAAATGTTCAGGGGCTAACGTGTATACACAGATACACACAAGGAGCACTTAACTGGGTCTACTGCATCAGGGGTAGCTTTGCAGAGTGAAAAACGGGATCAGAAAGAGTAGAATTGGGGAAAGAGATTTGTCCTAGGAGAGAGAGAAAGGAGGGGAGGTGGTGGAGGAGGAGAGATTCACATATTGAAGAAATTAAAAGATACTTTTATTCATACATGCTGTAGTGAGGTGAGTGATAGTCCCTAGAAAAAACATCTATCAGGAACCTGTGAATGCTACCTTGTTTAGAAAAATGGTTTTTGCCAGGCATGGTGGTGCATGCCTGTAATCCCAGTACTTGGG